>PVKE010003630.1:30614-71841 GCA_004027555.1 Craseonycteris thonglongyai | reverse complement strand
CAACTATGGAGACTGCTCTGGGCCCTCCCCCTTCTCTCTGTCTCTCTCTCTGTTTCTGTCAAAAATCAATAAAATAAATCTTTAAATAAATAAGTAAAATAAAAATAAAATATGCAGTTGCCTACATCAACTGACCATATTGCTTCTTCCCATAAAAGCTGCCAGCTGCTCCCCCCTCACACTGTGATGAGAGGACAAACTGAAAGCTTCTCAGCACGGACTCTAAAATGCACTGCAACCCAGCCCTGCCCAAATTCTCTGAGCCATCTCCTGCCACTCGTTGCCTCAAACATATATCCGTTAGATAAGCCACCTGCTCTTATTTTTGTGCCTCTGCTCAGGATGTTCTTTCTGTCCCGACAGCCTTGGTAACATCCCTGTCCTCCCTGATTAACCTACACATCCATCATGACTCAGCTCGTGGGGCGTGGGGGGTGTGGGTACTGCTGGGCTGGCTCCAGCACCCCTGCTGGAACCCCAGAGCCCTGGCATTCCTGTTGTAGCACTTTGACCTCACACCCTCACCACCCGGAACAGTGCCTGGTACGTAGGTGTTCGCTGTGTGACTTTTAAACTCAAGTATGTGCTGAGTAAATAAAACTAAGTTTTCGCTTCAATCCAGGTATTTTCCATTCCTCGCTTATCGCCTTTCCGAGTAGGTGATTCTGTAAATTCAAGCAGGTGGTGGTGGGACAAACACGGAACGGGGCTGCCTCCCACAGGAGAAGGCTGTTAATGCAAAGACAGTGAGCGGGTCGCAGCTGAATGTACTGCTTTAGCCACACGCCCCACGCTGCCCTGCACACCCTCTCCCGAGAGCCCGCACCCTTCCAGGCATGGTCGGCTTCCACTACTTGTGCTGGCCACTCTCCCCTCGGGGAGCCTCTAGCCACGTTTCTATCAGCTGAAACGCTATAGGTTCATCCATCAACATCCTTGTAAAATCAGCCGATCTCATGGGCACGAAAACCCGCTCTCTCACCTAATCCTTTTCCTTTATAACATTTGGCAGGAGTTCAACGTTTTTTCTGAAGCTCCTGATCTGCAGAACCTGCCTTGCCTGCAAGTTCAGTGTTTCTCATGTGCATCATCTTGGAAACAGGTGAGCCAGATGGCGCTAGCCGAGGAGGGCTGAGCATTTTCTGACTCCGGGTG
This sequence comes from Craseonycteris thonglongyai, assembly GCA_004027555.1. Lineage (NCBI taxonomy): Eukaryota > Metazoa > Chordata > Mammalia > Chiroptera > Craseonycteridae > Craseonycteris > Craseonycteris thonglongyai. The sequence continues at coordinate 70,686 of PVKE010003630.1, read as the reverse complement.
ACATGACTGTAATTTTCTTTGGCTTTCAGGGTTACACATGCTGCCCACTACACTGTTCTTATTGGTCATCGGCTGACGAGCCCACATTCTAGCTGCTTTCCTATCTTTCCTATCTTTCCCATGGTGACATCACATATCATCAGTGGTAATTTAGTGATTTCCAGAGAGGCTTCATGCACAGATCGGTGAATTTCCTCTTCCTTTTCCTGCGTGTACCATATTGTCAACTCCTGACACTGACTTCCTCACCACCACCCTGGAGCTCACGCCTGAACAAAGCTTATCCAACATGCACACTTTCTCTGTGAGGCACATCAGAGCCTTCCTGCCCTTCGGGGCAGCACGTCAGCACCATGCTTGAAGGCCGTCTTAAACAGCAAGACCACCCAACGAAAAGCACAAAAATGCCAAAAGCGTGGCATGAAATACATTGTGAAGAGGACATGTGTTAGTTAAAAGAGCCTAAGTAAGTCAGGGCACCGCCTTGCCCCACCTTGGCTGGGAACTTGGCGTTGGGCGACTCAGATGTTTCATTGCTCGGCTTTTGCAATTTTGCAGTCACACCCAGAAATGATTCCGAATTCTGAGGTTATAAATAAGCCTCAGTGCGCAGGAGAGCTCACGAATGTGGAGTCTGTGAACAAGGAGGAACTGTACTGAGCTCTGCTTTGCAGATGCCTCAGCAAAATTAACGGCACCTCACTTTTGGTTGTCTATTAGACCAGCATGGAGGAAACATTCTCAACTCAAACTGAATCACCAGGAAAAAAAAGGAGTCCTGAATTCGGGTGCGAGGGGCTTGCTGAGACTCTGGGGGCTGCAGGCAAAGCTCCTCCTCAGAATGCGAGGGGCCCTGACTCTGCCATGGAGCCTGCCAAGGATGCCGCCTGTTGGTGAGAACTCAGGGTTTGTAAATGTTCCTCTGAACAGAAATGCATTGACTGTTGAAGTGACTTCTTCCCAGTGGTGATGTAAATCTCGTGTAAGAGAATGGCGGTAAAGCAAGAACTGGACTATGTCCTCAGGCCCAGTAGGGCTGACAGTGGGGTGTCACTGTGGCAGGTGCGCCTGTCACTGGACACCCAGAGACGAGGGGGTCCTGTCACAGTGGGTGCTACACTAACACGTTGCATCTGCTCCTGCCTTGTGTCGTCACCCAGCTTCATGCCTTCACTCCATAACCTACACACAGCAGTGCAAGCAGGAAGGACAAAGGCTTCAGACACATACAAATAGGGGTTCGAGTCCAGTCTCTGCCAATATATTAACTTACATCTGGCAACTTTCTTCATCTCTCTGCACCTCAGCTTCCTCATCTGTGACATTCTGTACATACTAACTAGCTCACAGGACTGCTGTGATAACAACATTGAGCATGTCCATGGACCAACTTCTTGTAAACTTTCGAACCAGACCACTCTCCCATGGCAGCTACGTCAAAGTGGTCATTTCAAAACATAAAACAATACTTTGAATTCACAAAGCGTATTTCAGCTTGTCTCTGACTTCTGTTCCCATGTAACTGTCCCCAGTCCTCCCAGCTCCACCTTGAGAGTTACAGTCAGAGGCAGGAAGTCCTTCGTGAAGTGTCTCCCTGCAGCTGTACTGGGGGGGTGGGGTGGGGGTCACGGGAAAGCGAGGGCCATGGGGCCGCTGCCCAGTCCGATGACCACAGCATGTGAGCGGCTTACCTGTGCTCCATCTTTGCCTGCTGTTTCTGTGTACATCTGCCTCTCAGCCCGGGCCTGCATCTCCAACTTCCTCCTCTGCGTCTTCTCCAGCCACAGGTCGTCTAAACTGCTGTGTGAGAGCTGAGGGGTTCTCCTGGGCCACGAAGGGGCCCCCTGGGGGGCATCTGCTGCAGGGATGGATGGGAGGGTCCACGTCACCACCTCGGCAGTTGAGAACGGCCTCTGAGATGTGCGGAGCTCCATGTGCAAAGCTTCCTGAGCACGGGAGCCACTAGGCTTCCTGCCTGCTGGTCCTTCCCACGGCACGTGGTTCTGCAGAGCAGAGAGAACACGTCAAGTGAGCACACACTGTCCTTTGTCGTGTTTTTGGGGGGGTAAAATCCTAGGTTTTGGTTAGTCCCTAAAATACAGACTCTAGTGTAATACTTTGTGCACAGTAGTTTTGGAAAATGTGAAGATCAGGAACAAAACAAATCCTGATTCTATTAAAATTTCTTTGCTTTTAAGATTTATTTTGTTTTTGACTGAGACACACAGAGAGAAAGAGAAGGGGGAGGGCCCATAGCAATCTCCATAGTTGCACGTCATTAGTTTTCGACATAGTTTCATTCCACAGGTGGGTGTGGGGCTGTGCAGGGTGGGAACCGGGAAGGGGGCCTCTCATGTGGGAAACACACCCCAGACCCCCGTTCAGCACATGGGTCCACACGGGCAAGGACTCAATCCTCAGACCCCCAGGGCTGCAATGCGAGCGCTCAACCCACTGAACCATCCCAGCTTCCCCAAGACTATTAGAAAAGAAAATCAAGTCTTCTACCTTGATCAAAGAATTAGTAATTACTGACAGTCGTTACCAAGGTTGGTATGCTTGTTAGAAATACTTTTTTGTATATGTGCTGCTGAACTGAGCACTAGAAATACTTTTTAAAGGTCAGCAGTGGGGCAAAGCTCTTGCTTAAACACCACCCACGGAGAAGAAACTCAGCAGAGGCACTTCTTCCTTGGCACAGACACTACACACGGCTGCCCCTTCCTCGTGGGACCATCACTTTCCCACTCAGGCATCGTAACAGAAATTTCAAAATAAAATCTGTCCACATGAACACAATACTTTGGCTTTGTGTTGACACAACCATCCTTCCTTTCTGTTCTTCGGAATCAACCCGTGGCCCTGTGTCCTTCAAGTGTGATGACCCCCCTCCGGTCCCATCAGACACGTCTTCACAGCAGTGGCTTCCTTGGAAAGTCATCCCCAAGCACTGTGTGTGCTGTTCAGTGGAAACAAAGGTGATTCCTTTGAACTATGTTAAGAGGCTGCCTTGAGAACGTGTACATGTACATATGTATGTGTGTGTATAGATGACAGAGACAGAGAATAGAGATCCATATACACGTGGAGGGGAGGGAGGTGAAGGAGGAGGAGGAGGAGGGATAATTGTGGCACAATGGTTTGGGGGGACAGCCTGGTATTATAATATACAGCCAAGCGGGAGAAGTGCTGATAGGATGGTTTCTCTTAGCTCCCAAAGACCGCTCTCAGTTTAAAGAATACTTTCCCATAGTTCTCTCCCCAACTCCACGAAGTTAGAAGTAGCTGGTATGAAACGACCATACCTACAAACGGGATACGAGAAACTCGGCTTAAGGGACTGGCTTGAGTTCACACAGCTCTGTGTGCCATTATACCCTTCTGATTCTAAGTCCCATGTCCACTCACTGTTCTTCCCTGGTGCAAGTTCCTGCTGCTGCACAGGTGGAAATCACATCTCTGTGACAAAGCAAGGACTGTACCTCAGACTCATTTATAACCCTCCAAGTCTCCCTAAAGGGAATGGATGTGGATTGAGCACATCTTTATGCAAGGTCCCCATTCTGCATTTTATATACACTAGCTATGGAAGCCGGGTCCTCCTAAGGACATTCAGCAAGTAAGTGACAAAAAGCTATCTGGACAGAGAGAGATAGTCATCAGTTTTCAATACGGTTTCATTCCACATTGGTGGGCAGGGGCCACGCAGTGCAGGAACTGGGCTGGGGGCCTCCCGCATGAGAGGTATGCCCCAGTTCAGCATATGAGTCCGCACCGCACAGGCAGGGGCCGGGATTCAATCCTCCGTCCCCGGGGCTACAAAGCAAGCACTTAACCAGCTGAGCCATCCTGGCTTTCTCCCAAGATACTTCTTCTTCCAGTGTGGCCCAGGGAAGCCACAAGGTTGAATACTCGTGGCCTAGCCAGTACTTGGAATGTCATGTACCTTGGGAGATATTTCCATGAAATGTATTAAGTGATAATTTTAAGATATAGGAAAGGGTTTCTGTATGCGTGTGCATGTATGTATACACGTATATGTATCTACACATGATTGTAAGATATGGAGAAATACAGAGTGCCATAGGCAGGGGTTCATGGCAGACCACAATAAGGGGGTACTGGCATGGCAGAGAGGCAGTGGGATAGCATCTATCATAAAAAGAACATGAATGATATGCTGTTTATACCAAACTGTATGTGTGGCTTTGTTTGAGTGTGTTTGTATGAAAGGAATAAAACGATGGTCACCAAAAATATCAGGCAAACTACCACAGAGTGGTAGGAGTACAGGAAGTTGTTTACATTCTTTTTGTTTCTGTCTGTTGTTGGAGTTCTTTATAATGAGTATGTGTAATTCATAGAATCAGAAAAGAGCCATTTTTTCCTTACAAATTAAGATAACAATGACTAATGAAAAAATGCAATAGGAGAATTAGAAATAAATTTGAGAAAATCACTCCAAGAAAAATAAAACAAAGCTGCAGAGAGGGAACACAGAAGTGGTAAGAATATCAGAGCAGTGGTCCCTAAGCTTTTTGGCACAAGAAACAGGTTTTGTAAAAGACAGTTTTTCCATGAATAGGGTGGTGGGTGGGGTGGGGAATGGTTTTGAAATGACTCAAGTGCCAGATGTAGCTTAATTATTACTTGCCACTCACTGATAAGGTTTTGATATGAATCTCTAAGAAATCAGTTTATTCTGGTCTCTGTGCAGTCAGACCTCTCTGTTCATGTGCATCTGTATTTGCAGCCGCTCCCCAGCACTAGCATCACCACCTCAGCTCTACCTCAGATCATCAGGCATCAGATTCTCATAAGGAGCCACAACCTAGATCCCTCACATGCGCAGTTCACAGCAGGGTTCCCGCTCCTGTGAGCATCTAACGCTGCCGCTGATCTGACAGGAGGCGGAGCTCAGGTGGTCACGTGAGCAATGGGAGCGGCTGTCAGTACAGATGAAGCTTCACTCACCCTTTGCTCAGGTCCTGCTGTGTGGTCCAGTTCCTAACAGGCCACAGATTGGTACCAGTCCATGGCCATGGGGTCAGGGACCCCTGTATAACAGCACCATCCAGGAGTCAGCCTCTGACTAACACGGGTTCCAAGGGAAAGGGAGGGATGAAAATTATCAAATAGAAAGTACCTATTTTTCCCAGTACTGAAGTCAGGAGTCTCCACATTGAAAGGGAACACTGAATGTTCAGCAGGGTTATCACTGAAAATTTCAGAAGTGCAGACCTGAAGCCACAAAATAGTCATGGGGATGTAAAGAACAGCATAGAGAACACAGTCAATAATAGTGTAGTACCTATGTGTGGTGCCAGGTGGGCACTAGATTTATCGGGGATCACTTCATAAATTATATAAATGTCTAGCCACTATGCTGTACACCTGAATCTAATACAATATTGAATGTTAACTGTAATTGGAAAAAAAAATTTTAAACCCAATTTCACTTAAGTCACAAACACATGGAGCTGAAATCATATTAAACCCATATCCAGGAAGGAAGGAAGAGAGGGAGGGAGGGAAGGAAAGAGGAAGGAAGGGAGGAAGGGAGGGAGACAGGAAGGAAGGTAGGTCAAAACATCAGGAATAAAAAGGAGGCTCTTAAAAGCTTCTAAAGGAAAAAAAAAACAAGCCATACACAAATGGCTGGAATAACAATGTCATCACTCTGCTCACCCAGAGCATTTGATACTAGAACACAGTGTAGTGATGCCTTCAAGTTTTTGAAGAGCCATTTCAACTCGGAATTCTACATAAAGTTCAACTCTCCATCAAGTATGAAAGTTAAAAATAAAAAAAAAGCTGTTGTTTCTTTTTTCCAGAAATGCAAAATACTCAAAAACCGCACCTCCTACGTACCTTTTCTTAGGAGACCACTGGGGGATTTCTTGGACACAGTAAAGGAGTAAATGAAGACAAAGGAAGACAGAGGATCCAAGAAGCAGGGAATCAGAGAAGTGAGTTAGGCAGCCGTCCGGGAGCATGACAGCGGAAGGTCAGAGGGCTCTGCCAAGAAGATCTCTAGGAGAAAGGAGAGAATGGACAGAACACTGATGTGTCTGAACATCCGGAAAATGTCCCGTTCCGTGCAGTTGTATGTGTGCGTGCTGTCCTGTGCAGTTTCATGACACATGTAGGTTCCTGCGTCCACCCCCTCAGCAGACAGTGCCGTCACCCGGACCCTCTGCTGCTCTTTTATACCCTCGTCTGTCTCCCTCCCCCTAACTTCTGGCAGTGTCTGCTCTGTTCTTATCTCTATAGTTTTTCATTTTAAGAACATTACATAAATGGATTCCTACAGCATGACCTTTTAGTATTTGGTTTTCTTTCACTTAGTATAATTCCCTTGAGATCCACTGATGTTGTGTTATCAATAGTTCTTTTTTATTTTTATTTTTTCCTTCCATAGAAGAATAGTGTTCCCCTGGCAGGGATGGACTACAGTTAGCTATTCACCCATTGGAGGACATCGGGTGTTTCCAGTTTGGGACTGTTGTGAATAAAGCTGCTGTGAACATTTCTGTCCAGGCTTATGTAGAAACTAGGTTTTGTTTTCCCGAGCTACATAAACAAGAGTGCAACTGCTGGGTATGATGGTGCACCAGCCTCCCCCCAGAGCAGCTTTGCTCCTTCACGTCACCTCCAGAGACCTCCGGCTCCTCCACATCCTTGCCAGCATTTGGGGTTCTCATCGTTTAAAAAATTTTATTCAGGGGAAGCCTGGATGGCTCAGTGGGTTAAGAGCTCACTTTGCAGTGCTGGGGACCGAGGATCAAATCCCGGCCCCGGCCCGTACAGAACCATATGCTGAACTGGGAGCTCCCCCAGTTCAGTTCTCTCTCTGTCTCTGTCTCTCTCTCTCTCTGTCAAAAATAAAATAAATTAAAAAAATATATTTTATAAATAAATAAATAAATAAATAATTTTATTCTGGTTCTCATTTGCATTTCTCTAATGGTTAATGATGTTGAATGTCTTTTCATGTGCTCACTTGAAATCCATGTACCCTCTTTGGTGAAATGTCTTTTGCCTGTTTCATAATTGGGTTGCTTATATTTTTATTGTTGAGTTGGGTTTTTTTTAAGAATTTTTTTGTTTGTTTTTGACAGAGAGAACGAGAGAGAGAGAGAGAGAGAGAGAGATACAGAGACAGAGAGAGAACTGAACTGGGAGAACTCCCCACTGTTGCATTTTGAGAGTTATTTATATATTCTAGAACTAGCCCTTGGTTGGCTATGTGGTTTGCAAACAAATCCTCTCAATGTGTAGCTTGTCTTTTCATCGTCCTACCAGAGTCTTTGCAGAGCAGGAACTTTTCTTTTCTTTTAATGAAATCCAGTTTATCCATTTTCCCACTGTGGATTCACTTTCGGTGTCGTAACTAAGAACTCCTTACTACCTTCTAGAGCTCAAAGATTTTCTCTATAATTTTTATATTGTTATGTTTTACATTTAAGTCAGTGATTAATTTTGAGTTAATTTTTTAATAAAATGTGAGGTTTAGATCAAGAATATTTTTTCCTATGGATGTCTAAACACTTTAGCACTCACTGTCAATTGAAAAGACTACTGTTCCTCCAACGAATTGCTTGTGCACCCAAAAATCAGTTCAGTGTGTTTGCGTGGGTCTCTTTTGGGATTCTCTGCTCATTTCCACTGATCTCTGTGTCTGTCCCTCCCCAAGAACCACACTATCTTGATTACTTGATACATCAAGCCTTAATAACAGGTAGAGGATTTCTCCCACTTCATTATTTTTCCCCAAAATTATTTTAACTATTCTAGAGCCTGTGCCTCATATAAATTTTAGAATATCCACAAGTTTTTAAAGGTTAGGAAATAGTCACAAGGTATTACCATCACCTCCTCCCATCTAAAATCTCTAAGTAGAACCAATACCTTGGATCCTTGCTATCAAAATTGGAGAAGGCTATGAGGGATGGTCAGGAAAGCTATCCAGCATTCATTCACAAAGTTGATGTCTACCAAGCAGAGACTTCAGCAAAAACACCTGGTCCAACCCTACAGATAAGGCAACTGTGTCTGGGTATGGCCTCATCCCAAAGTTCAGGGTCAGTAAGTAGCAGAGTGGGGAATAAAGCACACACAGGAATTCCAAATATCCAGTGTCTGCCACTCCTCTCACCCCACACTGTTGTTTCTCATTCTGTGCTCTTGATCTTGGTCTTGGTGCTAAGCCCCCTCAGCCAGGGTGCAGGTGTATGTGGGTGTGCAGCAGGTGCTGGGGCCTGCTTCCCCAGGAATTGTAAGTTTTTTTGCCCCTAAACCTGAAATGGAAAAGGGAAGAAATCTCTATATGTAAACAACACTTCTCACACCTAAGGATGCCTCCATCCTGCACACACACATACAAATGTGCTACTGTCCCCCGGGTGTGAGTGACACCGCAGAGGGCTGAAACGCTGAGCATGGCCCCGAGAGGCTCCTCATCACTCAAGGCTCAGCTCAGATGTCAGAGTCAGACTTCCAAGCCAAGGGAGCCCCAGCTTCATAGCCCTGAACTCTCTAGCTCACTAACCTCTTCAATTTCTTGATTACGTTTCCAGTACTTTTTATAGTCTTTACTATCGGAAATAAACTTATTTGCTGAATTAGTTATTTAATCCCACCACTTCTATTCCTGGTCTGAGGACAGAGCTTTTTATACATCATCCAGTATTGACTCCACAGTGCCTAGACTACTGCCTGACACACAGCTGGCACTCATAAACATTCATCAAATTGAAGAATAAGATGGACAGCAGCCCTTACTATCCTGCTACAGTGATGAAGACGCTGAATCCACACACGACGGGTCAACAGACCAGAAACCAGTGTTAGCATCTCGGAGTCCACACTGTGAAAAACAGGACCAGGAAAGCTCAAACAAGGTGATTCAGGGGACTCTACTCATAACCTTGGAGTAGAGAAAAGATGGATACACTCAAGACTAAAATTCAGAACTTGTGTTAATCAAAAGGTACCATCAAAGGAGGAAGACAAGTCTCGGAGTGGGAAATGGCGTTTGTGGCAATTAACCAGATGTGACTTATCCAGAATATAATGGACAGGAGATTAAGTCAGACATGTCCCCAGAGAGGACATTCACGTCATCACTAAGCACATAAAGAGTGGGGGAATGCAAATTAAGATGACAATGAGATACCTCTACCTACTTCACAGAAAGGCTGCAATGAAAAAGCCTGACAATGCCCACCAAATGTAATGAGAATATGGGGCAAAGGAGACATTTGGGTAGGGAGTGTAAACTGGCACGATCAATTTGGAAAAATATCTGGCAATACTTGCATATAGTGCAGCTGAAGATCTATGTCCCCCAAGGATCCAGCTCCTGGGAATGCACCCCACAGAAATGCCCCTGCCTGTGCAGTGGGCACCTGGGCGTCCCTAGTCACACAGACCTAAGCTGGAGAGAGCCCCCAATTCCAGCAACAGCTGCCTGACAAACAAGCTGCAGTATCTGATTCAAAGTGAACCTGTGTAGCAATGAAAAATGTTAAGACCTTCAGAAACACAGAACAAAGACGAGTCTTAATGTAATCAAAAGATGGTAGAAAATAGAATAGATAACATTTAAAGGGCTAGATAAGGTTCTATTTACATCAGCTCAAAAACAAGCCCCTATAGGGTGATGGAAGGGGAGCTGATACTGAGTGATGGGCACATAATACGATGCATGAATGATGTGAGGTGGACTTGTACATCTGTAAACTGTCTAATTGTTACCAACCAATGTAACCTCATCAAATTTAACAATGAATTAAAAAAAAAAAAAGAAAAAAAAAACAAGCCCCAAAAAACCGCAACTGTGGGTGCAAAATTAAGAATTAAAATTATAACAAAAGGCAAGGAAGTTAATACCATAAACATGCGTTGGCAAAGCGTCTGGGGCCAGAGAGGAGGAAGGGACTGGGCAGGGTGAATGTGGTATCTCCTGTCCGGTGAAGGTTGCCAAGTATTTGTTTTACAACAATATATTATACACACACTTGTGCATTATGGTTTTGTTTGACTTCTGTATTTCTCAAGTTAAATGAACTTTAATAAAACAAACTGCAGAATGCAGAATCACAGAAAATGAAAGCCTCCATAGATGACATGGTCATACCCGTGTTAAGCAATAAAACTTGTTTATAGAAAAGCGGCTGGAAGGAAATGTAACAAAATGTTAAGAAGGGCTGTTTAGGAACCTGAAATAGAAGAGCTCTTGATCCTTAAAAGCACTGAGGGGGAAGCTGAGATGGCTCAGTGCACTGAGTGCTCATCTTGCAGCCCTGGGGTCCGAGGATCAAACCCCAGCCCTGGCCCGTGTGGACCCATATGCTGACTGGGGTGTGTGCCCCCAGTTCGGTTCTCAACTGCGCAAGCCTCCTATATGGGAGGCCCCTGATTTGGCTCCCACCCCAGGCGTGCTTCCCACGTGGGAGGCCCCTGGCTCACAGGGTGAGCTTCCCATGGGGGAGGCTCCCGGCCTGGTTCCTGCCCTGTGCAGACCCACTCCACCTGTGGAATGAAAACTATGTGGATGGCTGATGACGTGCAACTATGGAGACTGCTCTGGGTCCTCCCCACTCTCTCTGTCTGTGAAAAACAATAAAAATAAATCTTAAAAAAATAAAATAAAATAAAAAAGTGCTGAGGAAGGAGGAAAATGGGATGCCAACCGAATGAATTCCTTGCAGTCAGTCACAGCCTGCTTTCTCAGGAGCAGCCACAAGGTGGAGCCCTCACATCTCCAAGCTGAGTTTCCTGCTCACTGCGGCCCAGATGATCAGTGACAAAGCAAACCTCCAGAGCTTCTCTCCCCTCCCCTCTCCGTGTTCATGTATCTGCTCTTCACGCCACTGCCACTCTCTTGTCCCTGTACATATTCTGGTGTGAATGAATTCAAGGCCTTCCCTCCCTTCCGGTAGGATTTTAAAGACAGAGAAATGAGAACTGGCAGTTACTGAGAACTCACTTCAGGCCAAGTACCTGATAATCACGTCACTTACTGCTTGTGAAGGCCCCTGAAGGCTATCAGTGTTTGCCTGAGGCCCACCCCACCTGCTGCTTCTGATGCTCAACACTCACCTGAGCACAGGGACACGCTCAGGGAGTGTGAGTTTTCCACTGTGTGTACGTGCGTGTACACGTCTATACCTACATATACATATGTGGGGGTGCCAAAAATGTATACCCATTTTGAGATGTTATTTATGTATTACGTTTCAAAGCTCAACTGGATTATGGCAGTAATGTGTAGTATGACGTTCGCTCAAAAGATGCTGTTAATCAAATGAATGCTAGTGTCACCATGGGACAGGCAGGACAAAGAAAATGGCGGAAGCACAATGGTTGTTCGAGGAGCACAAGACCACTTTGAAGAGGTATTTGAAACTCAAGAACGTTGCAGAAGTACGACAATGGAGGTGTGAGTCTGCAACAGAACCTCCAACACACCTAACAACTGCATGCATTCGTGATAAGTTTAAGACTCATGGTAAACTGAAATGGCATGCACAGCAACACAAGTGGATACTTTGGCCAATGTTGCTCACGCAGGCATTCACCATAATCAGAAGTGTCTGGACACTGATGGTCACCACTGTGAGCACCTCTTGTCATTGCAGACGTCAAACATGACTTGTATTCATTTTTTGTAATCGGTACATATCGAGTATTACAATTTTAATATGTTAATTTTTTTGTTTGTTTCTTAAAATGTGTAAAATTTTTTTGGCACCCTCTGTATATTTATAGTATTGTTAAATCAGTCACGTTAATTATATTATTTGGATATAAATAACCTTTTCTGACTACTACTTGATTTTACTGAGTTAACACTATAATGTCTTTATTTTTAAATCAACTTCTCTTTGTATTTCAGGGAGTCAAAAATTAAAAGGCACAATAGGCACCTAAGTAACAGGAATGCCAAGAAATGGGCATCACACGAGGGCTGTCCAGAAAAAAAGTCAGCCATAAATACATCTGTTTCTCCTTACATGGCTGGATACTTTCTGGGCAGCCTTTGTACACTGCTACCAAAAGAGTTAACTGCCACCAACATTTCGGAAAGTAACCTGAAATCTATTAAAATTAAAAATACACATATCCTTTGATTGTGTAATCCCTCAATTGTGTAATCCTTTGTTTATATCCTACAGAAATAAAAACATCAATACCTAAGGATGTCTACTGAAGCATTATTTATAACAGCCCTAACCTAAAAATTATCACTATATTAACCCGTAGAATAATAGTTAACTGAAACAGTATAAACTTCTAAATACAGAATCATGTATGTAAAACTGCTGGAGGACTGTACATGCTGTATTATTAAGAGAACAAAAAAGCTGTGGAATAATGTGTGCACAGGATCCCACTGGTGTATTCCCTACCCCCAAAAATCTGTCTCTTATAATCCTATGTACGTGTGAACACCATGAAGAGAATACACTATATACTACTGACATTATTTCCTTCAGTGCATTGGGATTAAAGGGTTTGAGAAGGCGACTGTTACCTTTTCCCTTTTACATCTGTACTGACTTTCTCTTTTTACACATTAGGAGTCATTTTTAAGTTAACACTAAAGGAAAAAATCTTGAAAGTTCATGTGTAATGCCTTAGAGATGAGGAACTATGCTGAGTAAAGTGACGTATTTTCAGTTGGCAGTGATGGCATCTGAACATATAAGGTCTGATCCCAGCATGGCAGGAATGCACTGCTATGAAAACTCCCGTCCCCCCAGCTCCCTTTCCTCCTAAGCAGCCCGCAGGGGGCCAGGCCTGCTGTGAGTACTCCCTGTCTGTGGGTTATAGCCCACCGGGCCCATCCTGCTTGTCCCTGAGCTCAGGAGGGAGTCATACATGAGAAGCAGCAGGTGGGGTGGGCCTCAAGACAAACACCTATGATGCCGATACTAGGAGTGTAATGAAATGCCAGTGTCCACTGTGAGTCTGACAAATTCTGGGAAGTTGGTCGCACACTGTTGAGGAGGGAGGTGGGCGCTCTGGGAATGTAACTTCCATGTCCACAGAAGGCGGACTGGCTTTTTCTTTTTTAATTGGTTTTGACAGAGTCAGACGGAAAGAGACAGAGAGAACTGGGAGGGCCCAGAGCAGTCTCCATAGCTACACGTCATTACTTTTGGACATAAAGGGTGTCCCAAAATTCACACAAGATTTGAATTTTGCATCATTTGTGCGGTAAAGTGTTGCCAACGAACAAAAAAGACAGCGTGACAGCTGACAGTTCAGGGTTATTAAACATGGAGCGCTCCATGAAAGAACAACGTGTTTTCATTGTTGAACAATGAAAATTTACCATTTTTAATTATAAACCTGTGTTTTCTATATAAATTACTTCTTGCATGAATTTTGGGACACGCTTTCAATCCACAGGTGGGTGGGGGCCTCCCGCATGGGAGGTTCACCCTGGTGAGAGCCGAGCCAGGAGTCACACCCCAGTTCAGCATATGGTAAGGTGACCAGATTTTAACATTGGTAAAGCGGGACACCATTGACGGGGGTGGGGGGGGGGGTTCTTGATTAAAAATTTGGTCTGTCTCCCGCCGTTCCCTAGCTTATCGTGCATTCTTTCCAAAAATCAGGACTTTTTTAAAACGCCACGGGACATGGGACAAATAGTTAAAAATCAGGACTGTCCCACCAAAAGCAGGATGTCTGGTCACCTTAGCATATGGGTTTCCATGGGCCGGGGCCTGGACTCGATCCGTGGACCCCTGGGCTGCAATAGGAGCCTCGACCTGCTGAGCCCTCCCGGCTTCCCCGCTGGACTGGCTTTTCGGTTCACCTCTCCCCTCACTTAAGAAATGGCCCATGGGGCTGGTTCCCTCCAGCTCTTGAGGTTGGTGAGGGTCACAGATAACTCACCTCCCTCCCAGGAAGGCCCCTGAGCGAGGGCGCGGCGCTCAGGTGGCATCGCTCCCCGCTCTCTTGCTTCAGGCCATCCTGGTCCAGTGTCTGCAGAGAAAGGAGGCTGCTCGCTCCGGGCTTGGCGGCCTTGGGCCGCTCGGGGGCCTCTGGGCTGCTCTCCGCATCGCTGAAGCTTCCGAGAAAAACCACGGAGACGGCGCCGCCCATGCCGGGGTAGCAAAGAGCACCGGGCCTGGGGCTCTGGGGCTTGGGGCTCACGGGTCGGCTGGGAGCCCCTGGGCGTACGGAGGGCAGAGAGTGGGTGTCCCCCGCGCGCTGGGCACGAGGGCCGCTGGAGGACACCAGCCAGGACTTCGCAGGGACGACACCGGAGCGGAGGAACCAACTGCCTTCCCGGGGGCTCGCGCACGCGAGGGCTGGCTCACTTCTCCTCCGGCTGCCTGGAGAGGCCGAGCTGCCCGGGGACGAGGCCGTGGGGGCCGGCGGGGGCGCGCGGGCAGCGCCGGAAGCACAGCCCTCCGTGTCCTGGGCCTGCGGCTGGGGGCCGCGGCCCCGAGTCCCCCGTGGAGAGGGTCCGAGGGGCGGCAGGGCTTCCAACTCCGCACCCGGGACAGGCCTCGGGGGGCTGGGCGCGCCTCTGCTTCTCAGGAGCGCACGCCAGGCGCTCGGGAGCCGCCCGCCCTTCTCCTTCGGGCCCCTGACAGATGCCGCAGAACGGCCGCCCGGGTCCTCTCTGTCTAGAGCTTTCGACTCAAAGAAGCTCGCCAAGGTCCTGTGAGCCACGGCCAGCCTGGCCCGGAGCCACTTCTCCGGAGGCCTCAACGGCCCGGCCTCGCAGTCGTCTGAGGCGAGGCCTCCACTCCTGAGGGAGCCCGACGTCCCCTCACAAGGAGCCGTTCCCTCGACGTCGGGGGCGGAGCTTGTGTGCGCGTGGTCCTCGCTTAGCGCCCCCTGCTGATTGGCCGTGGCGGTAGGGGCGGTGTTTGTGTGCACGTGGTCCTCGCCTAGCGCCCCCTGCAGGCTGACCTCGGTGGTGTCCTCCTGGGCACCTGGAAGCAGGCTTTTCTGGAAGGTTGTCGTTGTCACCTTGGGAAGCCGTGAGGTCTCTTCCCCTGACACTTCTGTGCTTAGCACGCGCTTCGCGGGCTCTGGGGACCAAGTCTCTTCTCCGCCAGAAGCAGCCTGAGGTGTCAGAACTGCCCCCAGCTCTTCAGCACAGCCCACCTGCCCAAGGGCACCATCATCAGCTCCCAGTCTGGGGGCGGCTGGCAGCTCTGACTCCTTGGTGCCCACGTGTGGTTTCCCAACGGCGGGAAGCTCAGCACTGCAGGGAGAGCCTGGTCTCCCCTCCAGAAACTGGCAGGACTGTGATTCTGGAAGGGCAGCCACTCTCCTGGTGGCCTGCAGTCCTTTCTGCTCAACAGCTATTATGATGAGCGTGCATGTGCCCCTAGAAGACGTGTCTGCACTGGGCTCCTGCAGCCCAGCCCCGGCAAAGGGCATGCCCTGGCTCCCCAGTTCCCGGGCACAGTTCTCAAACCCACAGCTGCGGTGACACAAGACCACTGGTGTCCCTTCTGAAAAACCCTGCGGGGCATCTTCTGTGCAGCCTGGGTCTAGAACCATCACATGTTCTGCTTCCTCTGAAGTGTCTGTTGCCCTTGATTTCAGGGTGGTCTCTGGAGCGTCTGAATGATCACTCACTGGGGAGGAACCGGTCCCGTCTCCATTCCGCACCTGTGACCCGCTATTGCCAGAATGATGATGTGGGAACTTGGCCCCAGCAGGTGGCTTTCTTTTCTCCGTGGGAATATACTTTATTGTGTAATTACTAGTCTGGTTTCCTGCCTCAACAGCTATGTCCCGAAGGTGCATCTGTTGGCCGCTCGCTTCGGCAGCATCTGGTGCAGGGCCTGTGCCTGGGGGCCCCTCCTGACTACTTTCCGGGCCGTGTTCCGACTTGCATGCCACAGGCACTGCCTCTTCCTCTGTGCTGAGACTCGTCAGCTCTGCAGTGTGCAATGAAGACCCTGGGCAGGACCCAGAATCCTGCCCCAACTGGTTTTCCAGCCCGAGGTTTGCGGAGGGCGTATCCTGAGCGGCCCTGCTGCAGCAAAGAGCACTGGGTTTGTCCTTACCCGGCACATAGGGAGCCATGCTTTGGGAAGCAGGAAGCACAGGAGACGCTTGGGTGGCAGCAGGGTGGGAGGGGTTTGGGGTTCTTATATCTCGTTCTACTTCTGCCCTTCCCTTCCAAGGCCTCCCGAACGTCACAGAACTCTGCCCAGGGAGGTCATCAGGGTGTCTTAAGGGAAACCCTGAGATGGAATGGGCCCTGGTCAAGGTCCTTCTGTGTGGACAGTGGTACCCCGGGGGTGCCCTGCCCTTGTCACCAATATTTCCTGGGGTGCTATGGCAAAGTTTGGTATAGAGGAGGCAAGATGTCCCCAAAGGAAGGTGGTGAGGGTCATCAAAGCAGGGCTGGTGATAGGGCACGTCTGTGTTCACTGAGGGGCCCGGGACATGTCCCTTCGTTGCCCTAACTCCCAGAGGGGCAGTGCTGTCCAGGGGGCTTCTGAGAGGCAGCCCTGGTCCCTCAGCCCTGTCGTGGAGATATGGCCAGCTCCGGCCCAGTTCATAGCACTGCAGAAGTGAGGGCGATACCACCGTGATGCACAGACACCCATCAGACCTGGACTGTAGAAGAGAAATGGCAGAGAGCCCCCCGAGATCCTGGACAGTCACCACCTTTGCTTGGTGGAGGCTGTCGCCGCCCTCTGGGTGGTGAGGGTCCCCCGCCGACAAGGCCTCTCGCTCCCGGCTGGCCACGCAGTCCCAGGGGTGTCCTGCCTTGTCTTCTCTGGGGACGGCAGCCAAGGCTCGGGACGCACGTTTGTAAGACGGTTCCTTGAGTTCAAGGGACAGATCTCGTTCTTCCTGTGGAGCAAGAAGGTCAGGGACACTGGTCGAGGGGTACTCCTGAGGAGGTGTGGCGGCTGGGGCATCGGGGCGTTCCCAGCATCCTGCTCTGTCCACGGAGGTTCCCCCTGCAAGGTCACCGGGCGGGGGCTCTGCGTCGGAAACACTTTCAACGGGGTTGGTTTTTGCGTGCGATTGGCTTTCACCCTGGGGGGACGGTGTCCCAAGGTCATTATGGTCTGTCTGCTGGCTCCATCCCAGTTCCTCTGCTTCTGCAGGACAAGGGGGCAGTTGCTTCGCTCCAGTCTCACCTTCACCTGGCAGGTGTGCCCCGGGCTCTGGAGTCTGAAAGGACAAAATGAGAGGAGTGAGAGGTGAGGCCCGAGGACATGTGTACACACATCTACACTAGGCCTGCCTTTGTCACAAGGAGGAAGGTTCAGAAACATCTCATTAGGTCCCCATGTGCCCCTAGGAGAAGCCAGGTCAGCACGAAGAGCGACTTTCTATTAACAAGGAAAACAAGTGATGAACCCAAACCCAGCAGTAAGGGTTTTGACAAAACCCTTAGACATGGAGTTCTCCTTTCTCTGTTCCAAATAAAAACTAATACAATACAATAAGGGGCCACCTTATTGTATTATCATATAATGATAAAGCGGCCAATCCAGCAAGAAAATGTAACGTTTATAATATAGATGCACCCAACATAGGAACACCTAAATATATAAAGCAAATATTAACACCTAAAGGGAGAAATTTACAACAATACAATAATGGGGGGGGGGGGACTTTAACACACCTCTTACATCAATGGATAAACTAGACAGAAAATCAGTAAGAAAACATTGACCTTAAATGACATATTATACCAGATGAACTATATACATATACGTGTGTGTGTGTATATATAACATTCTATCTAAAACCAGTAGAATATACATTCTTCTCAAGAGTACACGAAACAAATCTCAATAAATTCAAGAAGATTAAAATCATAGCAAGCATCTTTTCCAACCACAAAGGTATAAAACTAAACATCAATTACAAGAAGAAAACGGAAAAAACTACAAATATATGGAGATTCAACACGTTACTGAACAACGACTGGGTCACAGAAGAAATCAGGGGAGAACTAAAAAAATACTTAGAGACAAAAGAAAACAGGGGAAGCCAGGATGGCTCAGTGGGCTAGGCCAGTGGTCGACAAACTCGTCATCCAAAAGAGCCAAATATAAACAATACAAAATTGAAGTTTATTCAAAGAGCCATTTTTTTTTAACTTAAGCTTTACTTTAGTAGAGACATTTTTATGGAAATAATTAGGATTAAAAGTACACTCTCGAGCTTGCCTTTGCTAAATATGTCTTAGTTTAACTAACAGTGCATTAAATAAAACTTGGTATCATACTTATATAAAGATAATATTTATTTAAAAATATAACAAGTTAATAATATAAAAGGTATCCTTAAAAAAAAAAAACTACAAATACTCCACTAATGTGAACAATGGCCTTGCATTTCCTTGGAAAGTAAGGGTAAGTCAGGTTTCTATGTTGTTTTTAATTTTAGGCACGATTCCAAGTTCTCATCGATAAGCCGATTTCTTAATTTACTCGATAAAGTTCATGCTTGAAAATGATTGTTCGCATAAATATGTGGACCCAAATAAGGAAAGAACAGCAAACGCTAGTTTCTTCAGTTGATCATATGAGTCAGGAATACTATTCCAGGTGTTAAAAATCAACATATCTTCCCTCTCCAGATCTTTCAGAGCAGACCACTTGTGCTGTAAACTTAGTTCACATTTATTTTTCTCCAATAGCTCTAAATCGGCACAAAGACGCTCGAAATTTGAGCTCCACAATTCTTTATTTTTTAAATCCAGCAACTGCATTTCAAAGCTGCCAATATCAATATTAAAGGGCGAAAATTTTATTTCTGTTACCATGGCATTCAGAGGTTTTTTAACAAAGGCTAACATCGCTTTGCTGTTTCTAAAGTCTTTGAACCTGCTGAGAAAAGTTTCCTTCATATTTAACAGTGTTGTTCTGAAATAGCAAATGTCAATATTAGACTTATTTTCTCGACAATATTTCAATAGGCATGGAAAGTGAATTAGAGTTTCTCTTTCAAAATCTTTGGCAAAAAGCGACAATTTGTTTTCGAATGAAATCACTTCTTCTAACATCGAAAAAATTGTGTTTCCTTTTCCTTGTAACTTACGATTAAGCTGATTTAGATGAGAAGTAACATCCACCATGAAATAAAATTTCTGGATCCACAGATCGTTCATTAGCTCTGCATAGTGAACACTCTTCTCAAGAAGAAATGCTTTTATTTCAGTAAACAGTGAAGCGAAACGTTTTAAAACGTTTCCTCTCGATAACCAACGAACCTTGTTATGCAGCAGCAGATCTGCATACTCACTCTCTACCTCAATTAGAAATTCTTTAAATTGGCGATGGTAAAGAGCTTTAGCTACAATGGAGTTGATAATCATAATCACCAATTCCATTACTTTGAAAATTTCTTCAGGAAATGTCTGCGCACATAGTGCTTCCTGATGAATAATACAATGGTAAGTATCTCGTGATTTTTTCTTTCAAAATAGTGACAAACCCATTTCTTGCACCTGTCATACTTTTCGCTCTGTTGAAATCGAGACAATTTTTTCTAATGGAATTTGATGTTTTTCAAAGCACTCAATTACAACATTTGCTGTATCTACTCCACGTGTTTGTCTTTTGAGTGGCAATAATCCCAAAAGTTCTTCTTTAGGGCCTGTAGTGGAGATAAATCGCACAAAAAGAGAAACTTGCGCTGTGCCATTTATATCACAAGACTCGTCAACTGCTATTGATAGAGTTGAGGCCAATTTGAGATCTTCAATTTGTTGGTTTGTTATGTTTGCAGACATTTTTACTGTTCTATCTTTCACTGTTTTAGCAGACAAAGGTATCTCTCAAATTTTTTTTTAAATGTCTGCTTTATTCTTAAAATCTCGAAAAAGCTCTTCGGATGCACTTATAAAACAACTCTTTATATAGTCTCCGTCCGTGTATGGCTTTCCTCTCTGAGCAATCTCCTGATCAACTACAAAACTTGCCATATTAACATTGTTAGAAGATTGCACCCAGTGATTAAAAACAAAAGCTGACCTTTCTTGTCTCCTCTGGAGTTCCTCGACTGCTTTCTTCCTATTTGTAGTTAAAATACATTTCGGCGGGCAGCAATTCGACAGAGATAATGATACACATGTTTGCAAGCGACTATCCATGCTATTGTTGCTTTCTAAAAATGTGCCTCTTTTCTGTAGGCTTGCATTTCAAAAATGTTTACTCGTCTCTTACAAGGCAAGTTAATAAGTAATATTCCGTGCCTGCACTAAACATTTCGTGGAAGAGCCGCAGTCAAGGAGTCAAAGAGCCGCATGCGGCTCGCAAGCCGCGGTTTGCTGACCACTGGGCTAGGCACTCACTTTGCAGCCCTGGGGACTGAGGATAGAATCCCGGCCCCGGCCTGTGTGGACACATATGCTGAACTGGGGAGTGCCCCTAGTTCAGTTCTCACTGGGGTGAGACCCCGGCCCAGTTCCTGCCCTGTGCAGCCCCGCGCCCACCTGTGGAATGAAACTATGTGGAAAAACCGATGATGTGCAACTATGGAGACTGTTCTGGGCCCTCCCCCTTCTCTCTGTCTCTGTATCTCTCTCTCTCTCTGTTGAAAACAATAAATATAAATCTTAAAAAAAAAGAAAAAGAAAACAGAAACATGACAAACCAAAACCTATGGGATGCAGCAATAACAGTTCTAAAAAGGGAGGTTTATAGCAATATAGGCCTCCATCGAGAAATGGGAGACATCTCAATAAACAATGGAACTTCATACCGAAAGCAGCGAAGAAAAGAACAGATGAAGCTCAACGTTAGCATTAGGGAAATAAAAAAGGCCGGAGCAGAAATACATAGAATAGAGACTAAGAAGGCAGTAGAAGGCGTCGATAAAACTAAGAGCTGGTTCTTTGAAAAGATGAAGCTGAAAAGCCTTGTGCCAGACTCACAAAGGAAGAAAACAGAGAGGATTCCAAGCCAGAAACGAAAGAGGAGAATTTACAACGGATGCCACCAAATACTAGAGGGCTCACGACAGGCCTTGTGCTTTTTTGTACGTGATTTCATCCTAAAATGAGGCAGGTGTACTTGCCCTTATGGGCAGGTACCCTCCTTACTGAAGCTCCAAACAGCAACCTGGACCAGCTCCCTGCACAAGCTACTGAGTGGTGGCACTGAATACGGACCAGGTCTTTTCTGATCCAGTCTCTGGGTGTACAAACATGAGCCAATTATAAGGTGACCAGACGTCCCGCTTTTGGCGGGACAGTCCCAATATTTAACAATTTGTCCTGTGTCCCGCGGCGTTTTAAGAGTCCCAATTTTTGGAAAGAATGCATGACAAGCTAGGGAACGGTAGGAGATAGACCCAATTTTTCATCAAGAACCCCCTCCCCCCCAGTCAATGGTGTCCCGCTTTACCAATGTTACAATCTGGTCACCTTAGCCCATTGTGTCTCATTGGAACCTTTCAGAAGCCCCAGGAGGGAAGCCGGGATTAAGTGCTTGTCTTGCAGCCCCGGGCACAGGATCGAGTCCTGGCCCCGGCCCATGTGGACCCATATGCTGAGCTGGGGTGTGCTTCCCATGTGGGAGGCCCCCAGCCCAGTTCCCGCCCTGCACGGCCTCCGCCCACCTGTGTGGAACGAAACCATGTCGAGAACGGATGACGCACAACTATGAAGATGGCCCTGGGCCCTCCCTCTTCTCTCTGTCTCTCTTTCTAAAACAATAAAATAAATCTTTAAAAAAAATAAAAAAGAGGCCCTGGGAGGCTGGCGGGACCCCCTGCATCTCCTCCTGGCTGCGTCCACAGAGGCCTGAGAGGGTTGTCGAACGCTGAGGTCACACACTCAGCCAATGACAGCAGCAGACAGGACACAGTAGCCCTATGCCTGTGTTGGTGATGTCACTCTGAGTCTCTGTGCAAACCTGCCACAGGCCGGGCCCTGACCTGGAGACCCACCGCTGCCCCGCTTCACTCTCTGGGGCCACAGACACCGTGTGGCCACCAGCCCAAGCCCTACACAGCTCCGGCCCCTGGCATGGTGGGTGGTGGCGGCCACAGGTCCCGCCTGCCTTACACGCACTACAGAGCTGGCCACGCGCCTGCACAACGCTCTCCTCCCAAACTCGGAAAAAAAGAGGCGAATACCTGGGCGCCACCCGCCCGTCAACTACAGACATGTTCTGCTGCGAGTCCTCTCTGCCCTGCATTTCCCGGGTCACGCCTTCGTCCCACCCAAGGCCACCCGGGAGAGGAGAGGCACGCAGTGGTCTCTGGTCATGGGGAAACCGTCCCATCCCCGCGTCAGTCGGTGCAGACACCTCGACAGCGGTCAGGACTCTGGGCCCCCGAAGGCCTGGCACTCTGGACCCTTCCCAAGGTAGCTTTGAAGGACAGCAAGAGGGGAGATCCTCGGAGAGGCACATCTCATCGGCCGTGTGGTGCGGGGAGAGGCCTGAGGTGTCTCAGGACCTCCAGAGGGTGCGTTCTGGGGACAAGGACGGGGGTGGGAGGACAGTGTGCTTTTCCACAGGACACCTTCCCAGGAGGCTCCCTGTCAGTGAGTGGGTGGGCACGGTGGCTGTCTGTCCTGGGACAATGTCCGCGGTGACCCCTCCTCCCAGCCACCGCCACCTGCTCCTGGGGGTCTAAGGTGACCAGACGTCCCGCTTTTGGCGGGACGGCCCGATTTTTAAGAATTTGTCCTGCGTCCCGCTGCGTTTTAAAAAAGTCCTGATTTTTGGAAAGAATGCACAAGCTAGGGAACGGCGGGAGACAGACCCAATTTTTCATCAAGAACACCCCCCCACACACACACACACCCCCCACACACACACACCACCCCCACCCCCACCCCCGGGTCAATGGTGTCCTGCTTTACCAATGTTACAATCTGGTCACCTTAGTCTAAGCCAGCTCCTGCAGGGCTCCGGGCAGGGCTCCCGGGTCCCCTGGCCCCTTGCCGCGTCCCCCAGGGCTCCGAACACCCCACCTTCCCGTAGCACCTCCTGGAGAAGGTGGTCCTGGCCCAGACGCCCACCCCGGGCCTGCGTGCTGGCAGCTGGGTCCGGCCTCTCCTTTCATGGGCTGCGCCTCAGTCGGCTCACCTGGGCCCACCCACCTCGCCGCACTCTCACCTGACGGGTGGGGCCGGGCGATCCGCAGGGGGTCGCAACTCTGACCGTCGGGAACCCGGGAGGGAGAGGGTCCCCAGGGCCACTCAAGAGCAGTCAGGGCCAGGGGCGGGGGTCACACTGTTCCCCAGGTTCCTGTTCCTCCCCCTCCCCTTTGACACCCCTTCCTGGAAACTGCGCCCCAGGCCCTTGGGTCACCCTCAGCCCCGGTACCAGTACCGGTACCGACAATGTCAAGCCCCTCCTGGGTCCCTCCCGGAACCGGCGTCCGGCGCCCAGAGGCCGGTGCGCCCACAGCCTGCAGGTGCCGGAGCCGGGGCCCACCCGTCTCCAAAGCCGGGGCGCCGGGGAGCTTCCGGGGTCCCCGCCCCGCGGCCTCACCTGGAAGAAACTCCGGAGAAAGTGCAGGACGCCAAGCATGGCGGCCGGGGGCCGGGGAGCCGCGCGCACCGGGGGCTGCGCAGCCGAGCCAGCGCCCTGCAGCCCGGGAGTCCCGCGCCCGCCCCGCGCCCGCCCCGCGCTCCGCCCCCGACCACGTGCGGGGCTCCCGGGCCGCACCCGGGCCCCTGGGCGCGGGGCTCCCGCGGCGCTGGCCAGCGTTGGCGGGTCCCCCCCGGGGCCCTGGACCGGCTCCTCGGGCGACTCTGCTTCTCTGCGCGTCTCCAGGGAAGGGGAGGCCTCGCTCCCTGCCCCGGCGCTCAGCTTGTCCAGCCTCAGTGACCGTAACCGTGCGAAGAAACTGAGGCTTGGAGAGGCTCAGCTACCCGTGCGGGCGCTCCCGCCGCTGGGGACAGGCCTGGCACCTCCCGGGACCCCCAAGATGCGTCCCCAATTCCCTCCCCTTCCCCCGTGTCCCCGCAGCGAGGATGTCCGTGGGGAATTCTCCCTCCCGTGGAGGGAGCGCCGTTCTGCCCGTAGGTGGCTCCCGGAGTTCACTGCCTCACGTGCAACCGGGGTGCAGAGAAGAGACAGTGACAGCAGCGCCGCCGCGGTTCCTGCTGGTGGTGAAACAGCTCAGGTGTGAGGTGGGCAAGATGCCCTGGGCCACTCGCTCCCCAGCCCCCCTGGGTCTCAGTGTCCGGACTCAGCTGCAGCCCCATTGCTCAGAAGCAACCCCTGGGTAGGGCCCCTCTCCGCCTGGGTACCACATCAGAGAGGCACAGGGACTTATTCTCAAATAACTGCACACGCCCCCCCCCCCCCAGCCCCATGGGTGGGTCACCGCGCTGAGGCCGGCGGGACTACAGGCAAACCTCCTCAGGGCCCAGCCCCCCAGCGCAGCTCAGGGATCAGGGCCGGGTGCCCCCGTTGTGACCGGACCCCTCCCCCCTGGGCACAGCTGTGCCCGAGGGGCTGCTTGTGGGAGGGGCAGCACCTGCATCCCCAGGGGCTCCAGGGAGGGTGTGGGTCAGCTTCCTGGAGGAGGTGACCTGCTTCCATGCAGACACACCGTGAGGCAAGCCAGCCGTGTGTGGCTTCCCAAGGCCCAGGCCTGCGCCATCAACGTTTCCTGGGCCATCCGCGGTACCGGTGGGATGCGGAGGGCGCCTGTAGGCACCCCTGGTGGGAACCCCGCCCCAGGGCCTTGTCCCCTCTCTCCTGCACCCCCATCTTCTCAGACACAGAGAAGGAGCTGGCTCAGTCCCGGGTTTCCACTGGTGGGACTGAGGCCTTCGGGCGGAGGGCACGTCAGCAACGGCCGTCAACGGGTCGCATCCCACACGCAGACCTGTTCCTTATGGGAAGCCCTGGGCCCTAATGCAGGACGGACACTTGTCACACGGCTGGGAGGTGGGGCGCTGGGGGGCTGGCCAGGTTAGGCTGCTCCCTGGAGCCGGGACAGGGCTGACTTCAACCCCGACCCGGGTGGGCCATTCTGAGTCCAGCGCAGTGGCTGCCCCAGCAGTCCTATGGCCGGTGCATTGTGTTAGCAAACAACGCTTTCCCCTCTCTCCCCGCAAAGCCTGGAAAAAAAAAACAACCCACAAAAAACCCAAGTCATGACCCCGAGGTCCTCCCCAGCAGGCATGTGCTGTGCAGAGCGAAGAAAAGTGTTCACAGAGGCTGGCCAACCCCCGACAGAGCGAAAGAGAAGAAGAGAGACAGAGAGAAAGGAGGAGAAAAGGGAGCAAGAACCAGTCTTTATTTGGAAACAATGGGAACCTTTTTTTTCTGTCTTTGCTGTGAAGCTGGGTGGGCAGGTCTCACTCAGAGCCGGGGACCTCCTCCCCTGTAGGGTCCTGGCTGCAACTTTCTACACCCCCCACCCCCCAGGGACGTCACCCCCAAGGGTCAGGACCGTGCGGGAGAGGCTGTGAGAGACGGGCCACAGGCTGCACAGGGCTGAGGAAGGGCTGATATTGGGGGTGAACCCTCAATGAACAGTGAGGGTGAGGAAGGGGCTGAACCCGGGCACCGGGGACTCTCATGCGAAGCCCCTCCTTCCACCCCACCTCCCTCCCCTAGTCCTGTCTTCAAGCCCCAGCCGAGCCAGGAAGTCTGGGACCCCCTGCTGCCTTCCCTGAACTCCTGGAGCGGGGGCTCGCTCGGGTCACAGCCGGGCAGCCTTGTCCTGGGTGCGAGGACGTAGGCCGGAAGGCCCCCGATGGGACGAGAGACAAGATGTGCGTGTGTGTGTGTGTGTGTGTGTGTGTGTGTGTGTGTGTGTGTGTGTGTGAGAGAGAGAGAGAGAGAGAGAGAGAGAGAGAGAGAGAGGTCCGCCAGAGTCCCGGCCTCACAGGGGGCAGAGCGTCTGAAACAGGAGCCTGAGGACCTGCTGGGGGCCGCTCGGCCGGAAGGCGCCCGTCTCCCGGGTGATGGCGAGGCTGGTGGCCTGGTCTCAAAGAGAGACCAGAATGGGCTTTTGTGTGCAGCCACGGAGCTGGTGGGAGTGTTCCCAGGCCTGGCAGGGAGGAGGGGCGCAGGGAGGCCATGACCACAGGCAAGAAAGGAGCCGTGAGCAGCACAAAGATGCCCCCACCTTGTTCCCTCCTAGGCAACAAGTAGCTTTTATTCCAGGCCCAGCGGCCAGAGGCTGTGGACTCCAAACCGGGGCCTGGCCGGTGCCCTGAAGCCTGAGAGATACGCCTGGTTCAGGGTCAGGAAGACTCAGCCTGGGCCTGCTCAGCTGCTGGCCCAGAGCAGTGCCGTCTGCGGCAGCCCCACCCCCACAACAAGGGGCCTGACGGTTGCCCAGGTGCGGGGGAGGAGGAGGAAGTCCGAAGCCAGCTGTGCCTTCCGCCTGGTCTCCTGGGTGGGGCCCCACCTCCACACCCACCGGGGCTGAGCAGGCGGACAGTGTGAGGCTGGGTCCACGCGCACCCACCTGCTTTCTAGAAGGCAGGTCTGAGAAGCCTGGGGCAGCAGAAACCGGCAGGATGTGCCTCAAGCCCTTGTGAAAGGCTGACTGAGGGGCAATGTGTGTTTGTGTCCCTCCTTCCACCCTCGTTCACGGTCACGACTCACCCGCCCCCGCCAGGCAGGAAGCTTCCGAGAGATTCACAAGTTCCTGCTCAGCGAGCATTTGTGTCTGCGACTCAATGATCTGACGCAGAGAAAACAGAAATCACAACGTCCGCCCGCGAAGGCAGTTCAGTGGCAGTTCCGACTGCGTGCACAGAACCTTCGGCTTTCAGATGAAGCCGGGATCCGGGGGTCATGCTGCAGGCTGCACGGGACGGGCAGGGTGAGTGTGGTCAGGTCTGTCAGCCTTCGACGGGCACCGTCTCCAGCGCCCAGACACGCCCAGGGCAGGCACCTCGCCTGCACCCATAGCCCATTTCGCAGATGAGGACATGGAGGCACAGAAGTCACAATCTCCCGTTACGCCCTCCGGTGTGGCAGGACTGAAGTCAAGATTCAGTCCCAGGTCTGGCCGACTTCTCAACCGCATTCGATGAGCCCTTCAAACCGACTCAGTTAAATTCTGTTCATGAACCGTTTCGAGTCCTAGTCATCCTTCTTGCCCGTCTTCAAACTTGGACAGTTCTAATGCTTTCAGATTTTAGGGTTTTTTTTCTTCAACATTAATTTTATTGTTTTTGACAGAGAGACAGACAGAGACAGAGAGAAGGGGGAGGGCCCAGAGCCGTCTCCATAGTTGTGCACCATCCGTTTTCCACGTGGTTTCGTTCCACACAGGTGGTCAGGGGCCATTCAGGGTGGCAACTGGGCTGGGGGCTCCCGCATGGGAAGCTCACCCCAGTTCAGCACATGGGTCCCCACGGGCCGGGGCCAGGATTCGATCCTCAGTCCCCGGGGCTGCAAAGTGAGCTCTCAACCCGCTGAACAGCTGAGTCCAGTGACATCCCAACCAGACGACCCTGCCGTCTGCCTCAGCTCTCCAGATCGCACGACCGCGCACACAGGGTTCCGGGGGAGGGCCTTCCGTTCTTGCACACAGATCCCAGAAGTGCTGGCTTGTAGGCAGTGTGACCCTCAGCCTGGCTGACTCACTCTCACAGGGCCAGTTCCCAGACATACAGCTTCCGGAAAGCAGCAGAACATGTGAATTCCTGTTCCATCCAGCAGGGCCACCCCATTCCCAGGGGAGGAATCACCAGGGGCCTCGTCTGGCTTCTGCCCCACCCCGCCCTGCGCACCCTGACAGCACAGGACTGGCTCGTTCCACTTCTGCTGGACCACACCTCCCCCTGGGGGCTGCGGGAAGAACATCACTCTGTCTTCTGACACCTTGGCTGTATTCCTCACTGTCCTTCCGGGGGCGGCCCCGCGGGGACAGATTGTGCGCAACGTCCGGGGAGTCCTGCACACCTGGAGTCGTGGTCAGTACGTATTGTCGGCCGGAAAGAAGATGCCAGGGCCACCAGGGACGGCTGCCCAGCCAGCAGGGCATTACCGCGCGAGCCCACCAGGGGTACAGTGTGACCCGGGGTCAGTCAGCCCCACAGGTGTGGGCATCCGGCCGGCCGCCCCACCCTCCTCAACCCGGCTAGAGAGCTGAGGCCGGTCCTCCGTGAGACCGTCAAGCCCACAGAGAAGCCCGGCGTGTTTCTCCCCCAGGCACGTGACTGCTGAGCCCGCGTTGTGGTTATGACATCATGAGCCGTTTGGACAACCAGGTTCGGGCCACCTTGCCGGGGGTCACGCGGCCACAGGAGAGGTTGGGCTCTGGGGTGGGATGCAGAGCCCAGGCCTTGCTCTGCGTGACCGTGGGCACTGCCGGGGGGTCTTGTCTTTCACATGGAGAAAACCATAGCGGCCCCCTTCTCGGGCACGCGCTCCGTGAATGCCGCTGCTGTGAACGAGGGATGACGGGCTATTAGAAGCTCCTTTCAGAAGACGGAAGGTTATCACATCCACAAGAACCTTCGACAGAAGTAAGTCTGTGACGTGCAGCAAGTGATGCTGGGTCCCCAGCAGACTGGTTAATAAATCACCACCGGCTGTTCTTGGGGCCCTAGGCAGGCCCGGCGGGCCTCACCCACGTGCGACCACCCTGCACAGAGACAGGAGCTGTGGGCGGGCCGGGGTCTGAATCGCTGCTTTGCCCGTTATCCACATCAGGACGCTGGACTTTCAATTTCCTTATTCGGAAACCTGGGACCAGAATCCCTTCCTTCCGGAATGGCGGGGTGGCCATCCCCTCAGCGTGAGGAAAGGGCCCAGCCCACGGGTGGACGGCATGGGCAATGGATGACAAAGCCGCTCTAGGAAGCAGGGGAGGGCGGCCGGAGGGGTGGGCTTTGGGCAGAGAGATGGTCTAAGATGCTCCCCCAGGGACAGGAATGGGACAGCCGTTCTCTGGCTGAGGCCCGTACGTCTGCTGCCCTGCTGTGGGTCACTGCAGACCACGTTCTGGGTCCTCACTGACCCTCGGCACCTCCCGACAGTGCCGGACCACCAGGGTTCCTGCTGGACCACCGGGGTTCCTGCCCTTCACCGTGCTTTTGGCCTGGCTGGGTTCTCCTCCTCGTCCGTGCCTGGTCAGCGTCTGGGAGACGCTCCCTCAGAACCGCTGCCGAGACCGAAATGCTGCCGCGCCTCCTTTTGACCCTTTTATTTCATCCAACCGGTATTTACTGAGCGCGCTGTGCCCAGGCGCAGTAGAGTCACAGGGCTGGGGCTGGGTGGGGGCCCCCCGAGGTCCGCAGTGTCCGGCCTGCTCAGGAGCTTTGCAGCGAGCTTTGGCACCGACAGGAGCAGGCTGAGTCTGGCACATACACCGTCAGCCCTCATAGCCCGTCGTCACTAAGTCAGGGGCCATCAGGGGCACAGTCCCGGCCACCGGCTCCTGACCCCTCCCTTTCTGCTGACTTTTCCGGTAGAAATGCTCCCACAGGCTGCTGGGCTGCCTCTCCCATCTCACTGCAGGGATTCTGCCAGGTGGGGTCTAGTCACAGAGGACTCGACCGGCCGTCTGTCGCTACACGTCCTGTCCCCACGCCGGCCAGTGTGGACGCCAGCCTTTCCTGGGGGTGCCGGCCACCTCTCCGCCTCACGACCCCGGATGTGTGGGGCTGTCCCGTGCGTCTGGTGGCACCGTGGCTGTGGGCGCTGAGACCAGCCTCGTTCGACAGCGAGTTTTCTGCAAAGGGGAGGTGTACAGGGCGCGGATAGCAGAGTTCTTCCCAAGGAGCATTTTGCCGTCCGCGGCTCCTGTGAGAGAGTATGAGCTGAGGGCGGGGGTTGTTCATAAAGGACGAGCTATGACAGGGAATTCACCAACATCTGCGGGTCAGCAGTGTGTGGCGGGGGGGCGTGGCTCCTGCAGATTCGTGATTCTTCGGGCTCAGGGCTGGTCCTGCCTTGGGGGCTCCCAGCACATTGGGGCTGTTGTCCTGGGGTGGGGCCAGCGGCCACCCCTACCTGCATCTGCAGCTCCCCATCCCACCTGCCCCCCACTCTCTGAGCCTGGGACCCCCACACTCACACTTCCATCTGCTCCCCACTGACAAGATGCCCCGTTTCCTGCCCACCGGCTTCAGTCCTGAGCTCCTCTCCATCCTGCTGAGCCGGGTGCACGTGGGGCCACGTCCCAGCCCACCCCGGGACCAGGCTCTTCATCTCCGGGTGGGCTGTCCTGGGCCTTCGGCTGCCCGGTCCCAGGCCAGACTGAGCAGGTGGGCTCAGGCATGGATGCCCCCACCGGACCAGGCCCTGCCCCACCCCTCTTGCCTGGGTCCTGCCGGCCCCTAGTTCCCAACGCAGTCCTCACACCAGGGATGAGGATGGAGATTTGGGTCTCAGGTTGTCCCGAATGTGGCTGCAACGGCGCTGCTCCTGGTGAGTGCGAGCCCCTGAACCCCACTTTGGGCTGATGGCAGAAGAGGCTCTCACGGGCCAGAAAGCTGCAGAAGCTTCTGTGGCATCTGCCCGGGGGACCCTGTCACACTGGCTGTTAGGAGGGAGGGGCTCCACTGGGCGTCAGGGCCAAGGGCACTCCAAGTCTGGCTCCCGGGCCCCAGAGCCAAGCTGCAGAGGCTGGGCCTTCTCAGAGGTGCGGGCCTGAGCACCCAGCCTGGGGGGCGGCACCCCGAGTTGGCTCAGGTCCCAGATGAGGCCTGGGCTCCTCGCATCCTGTGGGCCGCGGATGGGCGGGGCCACGGAGGGCAGGCCGCAGGGGGCAGCCACTCCAGGGAAGCCGTTCGGTGGCTTCTGCAGCAGAAGGTCCAGGCCGCTGGCCCGGGGCTGCGTGCAGAGCCCGCTGCCTGTGTCCTCCCATGGGGGCCGCTGAGCAGGGGGCTGCCCGTCCGGGTGCACGTGCAGAGCTGCGACCTGGGCCGCGCAGCCTGCCAGGGTGGGCTCTGCATCCGGGGTGCTGCCCCCAAGGCCTGGTCTCCGGGGACCTTGGAGACCCTCCCCAGGTCCCGGTGGCTTGGGCTCCTGGGAGGGAGGCCAGGCCGAGGGGTCCGGGCCCTCATTTCTGCTAGAAGCGTCTGTCGTCACAGAGGCTGCAGGGCCCACGGGAGAGAACAAGCCTTCATGGCCGCCTCGTCTCGCTTCTTCCCCGGAGACCTGCACACACTTCCAAGGGGCGTCCCGTGACCCAGAGCTGGTCCCCTGCTCGGCCCCTGCGGGGACCTCAGTGTCCCCAGCAAGCAGGCCCTTAGCGCCTGAAGGTGCCCACAGCTCCTGCCCGCCTGGGGCTGAGCCCACAGCGGCCGAGGCCTGGGGCCCCCCGCCCTCCGGTGTCCCCGGCCCTTTCTTCTCCGCCCCCAGCGGCTCCACGGGCCCCCTGGGCAGGGTGGCGGGCTCCCCGGGAGCCGAGGCAGGCAGGGCGCGGCGCAGCCAGCTGATAATGCCCATGGTGATGGCCAGCTCGGTGTCACAGAGCTTCAGCAGACAGTCCTTCCCCTTCCAGGAGCTTTGCAGGAGGCCCTGGCTGAGCAGGTCCGGGCCAGGTGCCGGGGCCAGGTTCTCCTCAGCACCCACGCGGAAGCTGCACAGGGACCGGGGCCCCCCCAGGGCCGGCCCCGACAGGCTCTCGGACACGCACAGGTCCTCGTCCAGGCCGGGGCCTGCCGGGCCCTCGCTGGGGTCGTAGAAAAGTTCGTAGAGGGCGTCCCCGCTGTAGCTGTCACGGGGGAAGGAGGCGGCCGGGGCCCCGGGGCTCGCGGCCTCCTTCCTGTCCTCCTCCAGGCCCGGCGAGAAGGCGTCGCAGTAGCCCTCGTCGCTGGTGGACACAGACTCTGGCTGCTCGCTCTTGGGGGTGTCCGTGTCTACGGAGCTGGCTTTGGAGCCTCCGGCGGGGTCCCGGCCAGGGCCCAGGGGCAGCGGGGCCAGCCCGGCTGCGTCCAGGCTGGGCTGGGCCGGGTCCACTGCCTGGGGAGCCCCAACCCACGAGCCCAGGAGGGTGCGCTGCTGCCGCCTCACGGACTGATTCACGCCGTCCCAGAACCTGGCCAAGTCAGACCCTGCCTGTCGGGCGGGCGACCCCCGCTGCTCCGCGCCGCCCTGGCCGGTCTCCGGGGCCGCGCTCAGCTCCAGCGAGGGCGCCGAGCTCTCGTCCGCAAAGATCTCCCCGCAGCCCGTGAGGGAGTCGAAGCTCTTGAGGGAGGCCACGTCCTCACACAGGGCCCGGCAGAGGTCCACGGAGGCGTCCGGCAGGAGCTCGCCCTCGAGCGGGTCCTCGCTCCAGGGGGAGAAGGGGCTGCCCAGCTGCCCCCCGGCCTCCAGCGGGCCCCGCGGGGATGCCAGGGCAGCCAGGTCCTCGGCCTTGTTCCTGCGGAGGTGGAACAGATCCCGGAGGTACTTCTTGGGTCTCTTCAGGGAGATCCTCTTCCACGGGATGGTCTTGGCCACGGCCGGGACGAATGGCACCTGGGGCACCAGGTGGCGGTAGTCGATCATGCGCTGGCTGTCCCGGGGCCCTGGGAAGCTCCTGCTGCCCACCAGCTGCCCGGGGGCGGCTGCCTCCCCGGCGGCCTGCGGCCCACCGCTGTCACTCCTGCTTTTGCACACGGGTTTGGAGGGGACTGAGGCAGCCTCCTCAGGGCCTGGCTGGGCCCCCTTGTTGGGGCCCCGCTCGCTGTGGGGCTGGACTGGCCGGGGGGCTGGCTCCTCCCTGGCTGCGGCCCCGGGGGGCTTCTCGTGGGTGACATGCAGGCTGGACTTGATGAAGGTCTTTCCTCTCCTCAGCTCCATGCTGCCGCCGGTGCCCTCGGCTGCTGTGGAGGAAGCAAGAGGCTCTCAGTATCCCAGGCAGAGAGACAGACACCCGTGGTTCTAGCAGACGCGGCTGCCCACCCTGCTCGCCCGGGGGTGCTGGCGCTGAGCTCTGGATCCTCTACGGAGGCGGCGGCGGCGAAGACGGGAACAGCCCTCCACCCGTGCCCATGACCCCAGCCCTTATGCACTGCAGATGCCCAGAGGGGTCAACTCAGGGGTCTAAGGGCAATGGCAGGAGCCTCTCCACTCACCCAGGCAGCCGCTCAGAACTTCTCTGGCCAAGTCAGACCCCCCATTTCCTGACCCGGGAGCTCTGCAGACAGCAGCACGTGCTTACGGGGAGGTGTTGGGCTTTTCTGGGTGGACGGGGCGGAGGATTCAGTAAACAGGTTGCCTCCTTCCTCTAAGAAGCAAAGCTCGAAGGGAAATCTGAGCCTGCGTCCTGGGCTGGACACATCTGGTGGTCAGCAGGAGGGGAAGACTCCCCAACCCCCAGCCTCTGACTGACAAGGCAACACGAAACCAGCACAGAGACATCCGAGGAGCACAGCCCAGCACCTCACGGAGCATCCGACCTTGAGCATTGAGACGGGAAAGGGGCTGATGGTGGAAGGAGAGGCAGACGAAGTAGGTAGACAGACACAGCCCGACGTGGCTGGAAGGGCAGGTAGCTGGCACCTTTGGGGCACATCCTAACAAAAGGTCCTGATGCCTGGAGTGCCATGCAGAAGTTTCTGGTGCCTGGAAAGGGGCTCTAGCTCGCTTACTGATGTCTGCACTGGGTGCATGACGGGGTGTGGGCTGAGGGAGGGACACCCCAGGCGTCTAGTCTCACCCTGAGGCTACTGAAGAGCCACAGAAGTCCCCTGAGCAGGGGCGGTGGTCAGGGACCATTCATCTGACGTCTGAGTGGAGGACAGAATAAGTTAGGGGACAGGCTCTGAGCAGAGAGGACCCAAAAGAGGCAGCAGGAGTGGGCTGGGTGCATCACATTAGGGTATAGATGGAGGCTGCAGCCGTAGGCATGAAAAAGAGGTTTGAGGGCGATTGGGATAGCGCAACAGGTCAAGGTTCAGGGCCTGTGCAAACCCACACACTGAACTGTAGCGAAACTGGTAACCACCAGGATGGCGGTGAAGGTCCTCACCTCCCAAGCGGGAGGCCCCCAGTTCAGTTCCCGCCCTGCACGGCCCCTCATCCACCTGTGTGGAATGAAACCACGTCACAGCTAACAATGAGCAACTATGGAGACGGCTCTGGGCCCTCCCCCTTCTCTCTCACCTCTCAAACAGTAAAATAAATTTTTTTTTTTAAAAAAGGGGTCGGTTTGTTGGCTCTTTCAAAGGACTCAGCAACTGAACACAGACGTCACGCCTGAGACCCGCGCTCCCCCACTCCCGTGTCTCCTCTTCTCCTCGGCCCTGAGTGACCCACGGGTCGGTCCTCCGTCAGGGGGCCCAGGCAGAGGTTAGAGGAGAGAGTGTGGGGGATGGTTTATTCGATTCTACATAAGGGCAGCCCCCCCCCCCCACAGCAGGCATCTGACTTCACAGCCCTTCATCCTACAGCTCAAGGGTGGAATGGAGCAGGTGTGAATGCATGAGGCTCTGCACGCCGTTCACAGACACTGCCCGGCTCCCTGGCTCCCTGGCCGCTCTGTGCTGACCACACAGTCAGCTCCGGAGTCTCTGAGCCGCCGGGACATGCTTGTGGCCTGGACGACCCCCCACCCCCGGCGTGTCGCTCTGTGACTGCTCATAGCTCCCGGGTCTTCTTGCTCCCTGTGTGCACGTGGATGTGTTGCCACTCGAGTGGGTGAAGGAATTCTACAGCTGGCTGCTTTCCCCAGAGGATGAGGGACTGTGTCTGAGCCGCCTGGATGCTCTTTTCTCCCCCCGTTGGCGTGGTAATTAATTGCACTTCTCTCTTCCCGAGTCACGTGCAAGCGACTGGACGTTGCGTGGAGCAACCTGAAGATGCAGATCCGCTGCAGAAGCGGTTTGGAGACCCAAACGTGGGGGGCAGGTGGTTCTGACAGCTGCTGTGCCTTCCCCTGCCCCGCCCCCAACACCCAGGGAAGCCACCTGCTGTGACATGCAAAGCGGGTGGGTGGCGACGAGAAAACAGAGGCTGCTATGGGGACACCTGCCCTGAGGGGTTCCCCGCACACTGGGGCGGGCGTGGGGACACGAGGGACCCGGGCAGCCGCCTGGGTTTGGCCAAAAGCCTGGGGTGGGGGAAGGACAAGCCCCGTGTGCTGTCGCGGGCGTGGGGGAGGGAACGAGCCACAGCCTCTGCGGCGCGCGCCACCCGTGAAGCAGCCCCGCGCGGGGGACACAAAGGGCCCCTTGGGGAGCGCGGCTCGCGGCCCGGTCCCCTCAGGGCAACGCGGGTGACCCGGGCCTTCCTGGGCCGCGCACCCGCAGGCAGCGGCTGTCTCGCCTTCCCCGGCCCAGACCTGAGGAGCCATCGTCCGGCCAGGGCCGCCACCCACCGGAGCCGGCGCAGAGAGAGGACGGAACGGCCAGCGCCCTCCCGCGCGCCTCCCCGCAGCCCCCAAACCCACACCCCCGGGGCCTCGGCCACTCACCGCGGGCGCCTGGACCGTCGCCGCGCGCGCCGCCTTCAGCAGCAGCCGCGCCCGAGCCCGCGCCGCGCGCTCCGCTCAGCACCACGGCCAGCGCCCCGCGCGCGCGGCCGCCGGGTGGGGACAGGACAGGGCCCCGCGTCCGCTCCGCGCCTCCTCCGGCCGCGCGCGCGGGGCGTCAGTGCGGGGGGCGTGAGCGCGGCGCTGGGGGCGTCAGTGCGGGGGAGCGTGAGCACGGCGCTGGGGGCGTCAGTGCGGGGGGCGTGAGCGCGGCGCTGGGGGCGTCAGTGCGGGGGGCGTGAGCGCGGCGCTGGGGGCGTCAGTGCGGGGGGCGTGAGCGCGGCGCGGGGGGCGTCAATGCGGCGCGGGGGGGCCTGAGCGCGGCGCGGGGGGGGGCCTGAGCGCGGCGGGGGGCGTCAGTGCGGCTCAGGGGGGGGTGAGAGCGGCGCGGGGGCGTGAGGGTGGGGTCGTGAGAGCGGCGCTGAGGGTGCGGGGGGGGGCAGGCGCGGGGCCAGCAGCCGAGCGGTGGGCGGTGCCCCTCGTGCGCGCGCGTGGCCGGGGTGGGAGCGGCGCCCCTCCTGCGCGCGCGTGGCCGGGGTGGGGGCGGCCGCCTCCGTGCGCCCCCGGCCATGCGCGCCGGCGCTGTGTTTGCGCTGCTCCCGGCTCTGCCGCTGTGGGTCGCTGCCTCGCCGCGCGGCCATGGGTTTGCATCCCCGGGGCCCCGCCGCCCCGCGCGCCCCCCACGCCCCGGCCCGAGCTCCTGGGAGCGCACGGCCGGGATGGACCCCAGCCCCGGCGCGAGGGCGCGGCGGCCCGGGGCCTGGTCACCGGTCTTACCCAGGATTCGGAGCGGGCCCGGGGGCAGGGGCAGGCCCGTTCCCCAGACCCCGCTCTCCGGAGCGCGTTATTCCTGGGCACGAAGGGGGCGCTGGCCTCCAGGTCCGGCCGCGTGGCGTCTGCTGGTCGGGGCCGCGCCGCCGTCTTGCGGGAGGAGCGGACACGCGGTGGGGACTGTCCCTGCTGAGCTGACAGCACGCGGAGAGACCAGGAGGCCCGGGCACCGCGGCTGCAGGAGGCGCAGGGCCGGGAGGGGTGGAGGGGCTGACCCCACACTGCAAATGTGAGCCTGAGGTCCCCCAGCCCAGGCTTGGGCCCAGGCCCTGAGGAGGTACGGCCGGAGCGGATGACACAAGCTATGCCTTGCTGTCTTTTTTTTTTTTTTTTTAAGATTTTGTTTTTGACAGAGCGAGAGAGAGAGAAGGGGGAGGGCCCAGAGCAGTCTCCATAGTTGCACATCATTTGTTATGACATAGTTTCATTGCACACAGGTGGGTGCAGGGCGGGAACTGAACCGGGGCCTCCCTCGTGGGAAGCGAGAACCTTCACCACCATCCCAGCCGTTACCAGCTGCAGCGCAGTTCAGCACATGGGGTTTCACAGGCTGGGGCTGGGAGTTGAACCGCAGACCTTGTGCTTGCACAGCCACAGACCACCAAGCACTTGGGGATGACTGCCAGATAGTAAAATACGTTGCTAGGGGACTGTAGCACCTGCAGAAAATTAGAAGTAGCCCTTGCCCTGAAAAAGTCTGTCCAGGCCTGGGCCAGGTCTGTCCACGTTGTCTCAAATGGCAAGATTTCATTCTTTATTACTGCTGGGTACTATTCCATTGAGTGAGATTGTATGTGTAGATAGATGATAGATGATGATAGATAGATAGATATAATCTGTCTGGAAAGTATCCAGCCATGTAACCATTCTTGTTATATTGACAATGACTGAATTTTTTCCAGACAACTCTCTCTATATATATATATTTGTGTGTGTGTGTGTGTGTGTGTGTGTGTGTGTGTGGTCTACACATATACATTCAGTAGACTCCCTGTTAATTGGAACTCAAGCAACTGTCACTCTCAAGCAACTGGCAAAAAAAAAATCTACGAAATGCTAGTACATGCACCTGGCATCTCCTGATCCCCATGGGTGCTGGTTAACGGAGAGCCCGCTGTGCACATATTATCACATCTCCTTAGTCCAGTCGGCTCTTGGACACCTAGGTTGCTTCCATATCTTGGCCGCTGCAAATAACAGTTGCAATAAACATAGGCATGCATGCATCTTTTTGAATTTCCATTTTCTTCGGGTAAATACTCAGGAGTGGAATTGCTGGGTTATATGGTAGATCTGTGTTTGGTTTTCTGAGGGATCCCCACACACTAACTCCGAAAGGGGCGGCTGTGTGCATGGGCATCACAGTGCTTTGCTATCCCGGCACTCCCTTGGGGGTGGGGTGGGCCTTGTCGTGCGTGTAGCCCCCTAAGTGCACGCAGCGGCTCCCTGCCATGCAGCTGTGCCAACCTCCAGAGAGGCCCTGCTTGCCCACGTGATGGCGCCCTCCTGCTCTGCTGGAGCCAGGTCCATGAGGGACATGCTGCCGCGGCCCTGCAGGGCAGCCGGAGAACTGGACAAGACCCCTGCCCACTCTGAGTGCGTGGGAAGCGTAGACAACAGAGCTTACCAGTTCTGCCAGTCCTGGGCAATCCCCTCTCCTCCCGGAGGGCTCTGTGTTTCCCCTCCCTTCTCTGTGCTCGCTCTATCTATCAATCATCTACCTATCTATATCATCTATCTATATATT
The DNA here is from genome assembly GCA_004027555.1 of Craseonycteris thonglongyai. Classification (NCBI taxonomy): domain Eukaryota; kingdom Metazoa; phylum Chordata; class Mammalia; order Chiroptera; family Craseonycteridae; genus Craseonycteris; species Craseonycteris thonglongyai. The sequence continues at coordinate 32,741 of PVKE010003630.1, read as the reverse complement.
CATCTATCTCATCTGTTTCATCTATCTATCCATCTATATCATCTATCAATCTATATAATCTATCTCATCTATTCATCATCTATCATCTATATCACCTAGCTATCATCTATATATTCATCTATCTCATCTATCATATCAATTTATCTCATCTATACATCATCTATCTATATCATCATCTATCTCATCTATTCATCATCTATCTAACATCTATATCTATTATCTGTCATCTATATCATCTAGCATCTACCTATCTATATCATCTATCTATATATCTCATCTATCCATCTATATCATCTATCAATCTATATAATCTATCTCATCTATTCATCATCTATCATCAATATAACCTATCATCTATATGTGCTCATCATCTATCTCATCTATCTATTCATCATCTATCATCTACCTACCTATATCTATCTATATATTCATCTATTCATCATCTATCTAACATCTATATCATCTATTATCTACTATCTTTCTATCTATCTATATCTATCACCTATGTCTCTCCCTCTCAGCAGCCACACTGATTTTGCATGCTCAGGTTTGGGCCAGGTGCACTGGTATCCTTGGGGCGTAACCCCCACCCTGCAAAGCCAAGGGGCAGAGGCAGCAATGGGGCCTGGGTAGCTGGCACACATTGAGGCTGGGCCCAGGGTCGGGGCAGAGAAGCAGCACAAAAGGTCACTGTCCCACAGCCCCCCAGCACTGGGCGAAAGGTTCTGCAGACACCGGGCAGTCAGTTCCTCACTCGGCCAATCGCAAAAGGGCTGAAAAAATACAAAAACTTTCCATCCCAGTGGTCTCCGCTCACTGTGGCTAACACCACGAATAAGAACACGCTTTCCCCTGCCCACCGGTCCCCCACCCAACCAAGGCACAGCTTGATGGTCAGGGGTCCCCTCAGACATCTGCTGGCAGCTGCTGGATACAGGACGGTGGCAACAGGAACACACAGGCCAGGAGACCCACAGCTGCTACTTGCAACCCTCAGGAGTAGTGTCCTAAGACTGAAGCAACTGGGTTGTAAAGGAGACGCCCACCCACCTTGTAAATACGGGGCATTTTCCACAGCCGAGGTGAGACCACCTCACAGGGGTCCTGGGAACCCCAGCAGTGCCGGTAAGAGAAAAATAAAATTTGTACTTCAACTCCACCTACTGGAAAACAAAAGAAAGACCTCTGCTTACCAACCTGCTGAACAAGGAGGGGTCAAATGCGTGTAAAAAGCAAATTCCATTCCCACCAATGTCCAGGCAGAGACATAATTCATCAAGCACAATGAATAACCAAGATATTAATAAAAAGTGAATTCAGAGATGCAACAAAAAAACTCCAGAAAAGAATCATAAGGACATGGAAGACCGTGATCTAAATGACAGAGAATTCAAGATGGCAGTGTTGAGAAAAAAATGTCAACAAGATACAAGGATATTCACAAAAGCAACTCCAAAATAAAGTCAATGAACAAAAGGAGTACTTTACTAAAGAGACTGAAACTATTTTTTTTTTTTAATTCCAAAATCTGGAGCTGAAGCACTCAATAAATAAGATGAAGAATGAACTCGTGAGCTTAGGATATAGAGCAGACCACATTGAGGAAAGAATTAGTAACACAAAGGATAAAAATAGAGAAGCAACTCAGCTGCAAAAAGAGAATTGAATGTAAAAATAAATAAATAAAGGAGAAATTCTACAAGAACTATCTGACTCCATTAGAAGAGCAATGTAAGAATAATCGGTATACCAGAAGGAGAAGAGTGAGAGAAAGGAACAGAGAGCTTGCCCAACAAATAATCCATGAGAACTACCCAAACCTGTAGAAAGAACTGGGTCCTCAGATCCAAGGAGCTAACAGAGCACCTAATTATCTCAATCCTAACAGGCCTTCTCCAAGTCACATTACATTAACACTGTCAAAAATTAATGAGGGGAAAGCCGGGACGGCTCAGCGGGTTGAGCGCTCGCTTTGAGGCCACGAGGACCGAGGATCGAATCCCGGCTCCGGCCCAGGCAGGACCCACATGCTGAACTGGGGAGTTCCCACAGTTCGGTTCTCTAGCTGTCTCTGTCTCTGTCTCTCTCTCTATCTGTCAAAAGTAAAATAGAAATAAATATGCACTG
>PVKE010003630.1:0-30514 GCA_004027555.1 Craseonycteris thonglongyai | reverse complement strand
TAATGAAAAGGGGGGGATGCTGAGCTGCAGAGCAACCGGTAACCACCAGGATGGCAAATGTTCTCGCCTCCCATGCAGGAGGCCCCCAGTTCGGTTCCCGCCCTGAGTGGCCCCACACCCACCTGTGTGGAATGAAACCATGTCACAGCTAATGATGTGCAACTATGGAGACTGCTCTGGGCCCTCCCCCTTCTCTCTCTCTCTTTCACCTTCTCTAACAATAAAATATAGAAAAATGAATTAATGGAAAAGAAGACAACAACATATAAACGAAACCCCACTACACTATCATCGATTTTTTTTTTAAGCAGAAAACTCTACAAGCTAGGACAGAGTGGAATTAAATGTTCAAATCATTGAAAGAGAGAAACCGCCCGCCAAGAACAACACATCCAGCAAGTGGTCCTGCAGATGGGGAGGAGGAGCAAAAATAAAGGTTTTTCCAGACGTTGGGAAGCCAGGGCACCTACCAGCCTCAGTGTGAAAGAAAACACCGGAACCTGGCGCTTCTGTCTGTGACCTCTGACCTGCTAGGTACATTCCCAGGCATGTACCCCAATTTTGCTGATGTCTCTGTCATCAAACGGGGTCCCTGGGCACAGGTGTGCTCCCGCTGATGCCCCCCTTCTAGGGGACCCTGCAGCCCCTCCCCCTCCCCGCCCGCCCGCCCCCTCACCCCTCCCCGCCCCCTCCCCCACCCCTCCCCCTCCCCCTCCCCCAGGGGCAGTTTCCCAGCTGCCTCCGGGGCGCACGGCTCAGTCCCATGGCGGGTGCTGGCGTGGGGGGCGCAGGCCCAGGCCAGGGGGCCTCCTGCACCCGGACGGTGGTCCTGCTCTGGCTGCTGCTGATGCTGCTGCACGCGGAGCCCACCCGCTCCGCGCACAGTGAGTGGGCTGCGGGGACCCCAAGTCGCCCACCTGCAGCCCCCGTCACCCTGCCCCCAACAACGGCCGGGTCAGGCTCCAGGGTCCCTGGGGGCACGGGGGAAAAGAGGTGGGGGACCGGGGCGGGGGGGGCGGGGAGGGGAGATGTGGGGAGACCGGGGCGCCCCCACTTCCCTGAGGGCCTTTCCCCTCGGACCTCAGCCCCCTAATCCAGAGGCCCCAGCGTGGCGTGTCCCCGGCTGTCCCCGCGCCCTGTCCCCCCACGTGGGGGCTGCGTGGGGGGCGCTGGTCAAGCAAAGCGTGGGGCTCCGTGGGGCCTCAGGCTCCTCACAGTGTTGCGCCGGGGTGAGGGGAGCGGCCACGCAGCCACCAGTGCGCCTGAGCCAACAGCGTCCCCCCCAAAGCCCATGGCTCCTGGGACCCCAGCTGCCCCGGGTCAGGCAGGTGCTGGGCGCAGGGACAGACCCGCTGACACCGCGGGGCTGCTGGGCCGGTGGGCGCTCCACCTGCTGGCCCGCCCCCCCCACGCCCCAGACCACCGAACGCCCCTCCCCCACGCCCCAGGCACCAGGTGCCCCTCCCCCACGTACCCAGACCACCAGCTGCTTCTGCAGCATCAGCGAAGCCAGGTGGCCCTTTGTCACATGGGCCGTTGTCACTTGACCCTGGGCCTTGGAGCCCCCAGCTGGGGAGTGGGAGGAGGGGGGCTAAGTCCTGTTGACGCAGACACTTGGGGACACTTGGGGACACTTGGGGGCAGCAGGACCGGTGCGGTGGTCACCCGGGAACCCCGGGGCTGGCCTGTCCCCACAGCGTGCGGGAGGCCCGCGGTGACCGGGAGGATCCTCGGCGGCCGGGACGCGCTGGAGCAGCGGTGGCCGTGGCAGAGCAGCCTCCTGTACCGCGGGGCGCACGTCTGCGGGGCGACCCTCATCGGTGCCTTCTGGGTGGTCTCCGCTGCCCACTGCTTCCAGAAGTGCGTCCTGGGAGGGGGGTCCTGCTCCTGGGGGAGGGGGCCCAGGTGGGGGGAGGGGGCCCAGGTGGGGGCGGGGGAGGGGGGACCCCAGGGGGGTGTCCAGGGGGGGCGGGACCGACGGGAAGGAGGGGGCGCGCCCCTGCCCCAGGCTTAGCTGTGGGGTCGTTGGCTGCCACCAGGTGTCGCTGTGCGCCGTCACCTCTGCCAGGCGGCGCCGCACCTCCCTGAGGACTAGGGCCTGGGGCCTGGCCGCCTCCCAGGACAGAGGCCGGTGCCCCCCTCGCTGCCCCTCTGTGTCCCTGCGCCCCGCGGCGGGGTCCTCCGTGTCCTCGCGCTGTGGCCGCGCTCACAATGGGGATCAATCCTGCAAACACTGGACCTCGGACGTCAGTCCCCAAGTCACTGCCTGGAGTCCCCGCGTTGCCTCCCTGAACCGCAGGCGTCTGAAGGGCGTCCCCGCGCCCCGCAGGCGCACGATCCCAGCGGGCAGTTTCCTGTGGGCGTGTGGTGCCCCTTGTCACACGCCGGGGACGGGCTTGTGGCATTGAGCCCAGCACAGTCCCAGGGCTCCTGCCCCCTAAGCGTGGAGGACGGGAGCCCCCGGGGGCCCCAGCGTGGACAAGCATTTCTAAGGTGACCAGACGTCCCGCTTTGGGCAGGACAGTCCCGATTTTTAACAATGTGTCCTGCGTCCCACCGCGTTTTTAAAAAGTCCCAATTTTTGGAAAGAATGCACGACAAGCTAGGGAACGGCGGGAGATAGACCACATTTTTAATCAAGAACCCCCCCCCACCCCCACCCCGGTCAATGGTGTCCCGCTTTACCAATGTTACAATCTGGTCACCTTACGGTAATTTTGCCCCCTTCCGGCCAGGCTGCCTCAGGGGCGTGTGTCCCACAACCACCCACACGCTCTGTGCCCCCCGCTGGGCATGCGTCTGACGGGCACCCTCGTCTGGAACCGTGTGCCCAGCAAGGGCTGCGGCCACCCCGTCCCCACAGGCCAGTGGGCGGCAGGAAGCCAGTGGCCCCTGTCCCGGCAGATGTCACACTCAGCGCAGTGGCGGCTACTTGGGCGGACCCTGGCCTTCCGTCCCACGCCCCCTGAGAAGGCCCGAGCTGCTGGTGTCAGCGACTTGGAGACCCGTCCCCCACCGTGGGTGCCGGGCCCCGTGAGAAGCCCCCTGAGGGGGACGTGGGGATGCAAGACCCACCCAGCATGAACCTCCTCATCCTCCTGGCTGCTGTGGTGCAGGCTGTGCGCGGGGCAGATGCTGAGCCCGGGTCACGGGAGGCGCTGGGGGTACCGTCTGAGGGACTTGGGCGCGGGAAGCGTGGGGAGCTGGCAGCAGGAACAGGGCACGTGGGTGGGGAAGTTGCTCGCGTTCCGGAAACGAGGAACTGTTCTGTGCGCCCCCACCCACACCCCGCGGGCTCCTCAGACTGGCTGAGGACCTGCCACCGGCCCGCGGAGAAGGCGGTGGCCTGAGAGAACTGGGAGGGAAGGGCCGGGTTCTTGTGGGCCGGGGAGCGGTCCAGGCCACGGGACCACCTTGGGGTTCCGGCCAGAGCTGGGAGCAAGCCCAGTGCCCGCTCCTCTAAAGCGAAGGCGGGTGACCCGATGGGCCCACAACATTTCCTCCAGCACCGAGACCACTGTCTGCTCCTTGGACTCTGGGGCATGCTGGGAAAGACACCGGCAGACAGCCGACGACACCCGTGACAGTGTAGCCTCCCGGCTCAGGTCCCACAGGCCGTCTGACTACCGCATCCTGCTCGGGTACCATCAGCTACAACGCCCCCAGCACAGCCTGCAGGTGACGGTGAATCGGGTCATTGTCCACGGGGACTTTGACAAGCACTACTTCATGGGGAGCGACATTGCCCTGCTCCAGCTGCACTGGGCGGTGAACTTCACCTCCCACGTGCTCCCCGCCTGCCTCCCGGGGCCGGACATGAAGCCGCCCCTTCACTCTTCCTGCTGGATAACGGGCTGGGGTATGGTGACCGAGGAAGGTGAGTGGGGGTGGGGGGCGGGCTGAGGGCAGGGAGGGCCCTCCCTCTATAGCGTCACGCTCCCTGCATTCACGGTTCAGAAAATCGGGGCGTCCTCTAGCTTTTGGGATCAGGGACTTGGGGTCTTAGGCTCTGAGCCATTCCGGGCTCCACCCTGACTCCCGGGCCCAGCTGGGGTATGGGGGGCCCACGGCGCCTTGGGGCATCGGTGGCTTAAGAACATTGACCTCTGGGAGCCTCAGGCCTCGGGTCCCTAACTCCAGCGGAACCCGTTCGTTCTGCCATCTTGTTCGCTGTGGGGCCCGTAGCCTCTCGGGCTCGTTCGCTGTGGGGCCTGTAGCCTCTCGGGCTCCGGGGGGAGAAATGCTGGGCAGAGGTACTTGCACCAGGGTAATGGCTTTCGGTTTATGAAATCGCGGCGCTGACGGCAAGGGCGGCCTGTCAGCCTGGTGCTGTTTGCAGTGACGTGATCTGGCAGAAGGTGTCACTGCAGGCACTTGGACACGCTCTGTGGGCCCTCGCGGGGGGCCGTCCCACAACCTCGCCAGGAGAACAGCCACCGTGCTGCCCTCATTTCCAAAGACACCCTGAGGGCCCAGCGAGGAGGGGGTCCCCCGATGGGTCCAAGGGGAGAGGTTGGGGGTCTGAAGGTACGTCAGAGACCCGAGCCGGCCACCAAGTCACAGCGCAGCTGCCTTCAAAGAGTCTCACCTGCACCTGTGCCCCCCAGACCCCAGCACCCCGACTGTACTCGCTGGGCCCGGGCCGCCCCCCAGATGTATGAGGGCTAGAGGTGCCCGGTCACCCAGACACTGTGACACCCGGCAAGGACACCAGGTGGCCTCTGTGAGCAGCCTCAGGGCACAGAATGCACATGGCCAGTGTGCGCTCGCCCCGGCCCTGTGGGGAAGGACATGTCTGGTTTCTCACGTCCCCAAAGCCCACCTGGCACCTGGGGGGTCTGTCGCGGCTGCACCCTGGCTGGGCCTGGGCCCCCGATGTCCCCTGCTCGGTGCCTGGACTTCTGTCTCCACACGGCAGCTCCGCGAGCGGTTCTGCCATCAGTCACAGGCCCATGAGCGGTTCCCCGGGGTTCTCTGGCGCGGCGACGCTGCCTCAGTGTCCCCCACCCCCAACTCCATTGCAACTGTACTGACCGCCCTCTGGGTCCTTCCCACAGTCCGCTCCTCGCTTTTGCTCTCCCGTCTGCCCTGAACCTCTTTCCCCCTCATTTCTGCGTTGCCCTTCCAGCTGCTTCCTGAACCCTGCTGGCTAGTGAGCGGGGGGAGCTGGCTGTGTCCCAGGTGCCACCTCGCATGTGACCCGTGCCCACCCCACCCCCACAGCGTTCCTGGCGCCCCCCTTTCAGCTACAGGAGGCAGAGGTCAGCCTCCTAGACAGCAAGGCCTGTACAATGTATTTCCAAGGCCCGGACGCCAGCAACAGCCGATTTTCAGTCCACGAGGACATGCTGTGTGCTGGGGACCTCATGACAGGAAAGTCCATCTGCTGCGTGAGTGAGGGGGTGTCCCCTCTGCCTCAGCCGCCCACCTCCCGGCTTCCTCTTCCTAAGCCCACCCCAGCCCGAAGGCTCAGAGTCAAAGGACAGAGTTCCCCCGGTGTTCTCTGCATCTGGAAAGCTCTGTTGAATTCGCAGTATTCCTACCCAAGGGCGCCGTTTACAAGGGTTCCATCCTGATGCGGTTTTTTAACATATATTTTAAGACTGATTTTATTGTTTTTGAGAGAAGGTGAGAGACAGAGAGAAGGCAGAGGGCCCAGAGCCTTCTCCATAGCTGTTCGTTACTAGTTTTCTACATAGTTTTCATGCCACAGGTGGGCGGGGGCCACGCAGGGCGGGAACTGGGCTGGGGGCTTCCACGTGGGAAGCTCACCCCAGTTCAGCATATGGGTCCACACGGGCCAGGGCGGGATTCGATCCTCGGTCCCCAGGGCTGCAAAGCAAGCGCTTAACCCACTGAGCCCTCCCAGCTTCCCCTAGTATGAACCGTTCAATGGTGTTAATTCTTCCTATTGATGAGCAGGGTATATGCTTCCGTTTGTTTTTATTTCCTTTTACTTTATCTCACCAATGCCCTGTAACTCTCTGAGTGCAGGTTGTTTACTTCCTTCGTTAAATTCATTCCTAAGTATTTTTTTCTTACGCGGGTTTCTTCTTAGTCTCTCTTTCTGCCAGTTGGTTATGGGCGTGCAGATCTCTGAATATCAATCCCGCCCGTGCCTCTCTGTCTCGCTCCCCGTGACGTCTGCCCTCTTCCTCCTCAGGGAGATTCCGGAGGTCCCCTCGTCTGCAAGCTGAACGGCACCTGGTTCCTGCTGGGTCTGTCTAGCTGGAGCCCGCCCTGCCGCCGGCCCGGGGGCCCCAGCATCTTTGCCCGGCTGTCCTACTTCTCCCGCTGGATCAGCGAGGAGCAGAGAGCCTCCCCCGAACCCAACCCGGCTTCCGCGCCTCCTCAGGGCAAACCGCCTGCAGTGGGTGGCTTCACTTCTGGGGCTGCTATCCACAAGTCCAGCACCTGCCTCCTGCTGCTCATGTCCCTGGGGGCTCGGTGACCGGCCCCAGGGTCCTCGCCCCACAAGCCAGCCTGCGTTCCCCTCCATCCGTGGGCGCTCCTGGGCCCCTCAGGCCAGCTGCGGGCCTGACACAATAAAAACGGTTGGACAAGCTTCCTGCGCCTGCTCTTCTGACCCGTCAGAGGCGCCACCACCCGCCCCACCCCACCGGGTCCCCAGGCTCCTTGTCCCAGGGCTGGGGCGCAGGACAGACACCACGGAGCTGGCTGCCCATGAGGAGAGGAGACTAGTCCTCTCCACCAGGTACTTGCGGCCCAGCACAGAGCCCACAGGCCACACCCTAAGCTGCCCCCTACAGAATCCACAGCGTCTTTTTTTTTTTTAAGATTTATTTATTGTTTTTGACAGAGAGAGAGAGATGCAGAGACAGAGAGAAGAAGGGGGAGGGCCCAGAACAGTCTCCATAGTTGCACATCATTGGTTTTTCCACATAATTTCATTCCACAGGTGGGCGCGGGGCTGCACAGGGCAGGAACTGGGCCGGGGTCTCACCCCAGTGATAACCGAACTGGGGGCATTCCCCAGTTCAGCATATGGGTCCACACGGGCCGGGGCCGGGATTCGATCCTCAGTCCCCAGGGCTGCAAAGTGAGCGCTCAACCCACTGAGCCATCCCAGCTTCCCCTACTTCCTTTAAAAAAAAAAAAAATTATTTTCTTGTGTGATTATGATTGTGTTATTGTTTGAGAGAAGGTGAGAGCGAGAAGGGGGAGGGCCCAGAGCGTCTCCACAGCTGCACGTCATCAGCTGTGACATGGTTTCATCCCACACAGGTGGGTGTGGGAGCTGAACCGGGGGCTCCCGCATGGGAGGCGAGAACCTTCACTGCCATCCCGGCGGTTCCCAGTTGTGCCGCAGCTCAGCATGTGGGCTGGCACAGGGCCGGGGCCGGGAATCGAACCCTGAACCTCGCGATTGCGAGGCAAGCGCTCAGCTGCTGAGCCGTCTGGGCCTCCCCAGTGTCACAGAATCTCTGAGCCCTGTGGCCCTCGTGCAAGGGGAAGCCAGACGGCTCAGTGGGCTCTGCGCTCACTTTGCAGCACCAGGGACCAAGGATCGAATCCCGGCCCCGGCCTGTGCGGACCCATGTGCTCAACTGGGGTGAGCCCCCAGTTCAGATCTCTCTCTGTCTCTCTCTGTCTCTCTGTCAAAAACAATAAAAAATAAATAAATAAATAAATCTAAAAAGATGTCCTTCCCAGCCCCGCAGTGTGTGGCCGTAGCCACAGTCCAGGGAGCTGGTTCGCCAAGAGGGGGAGGGGAGGCCCCTGTTTGGCCAGTTCAGACTGAGCCCACTGGCCGCCTTCGGCCCCTGGAGCGGCCACTTCCTTTCAGCCCACGGTGGCCTCCGGGCTGGCTGGGCTGGTTCCTCTCACACAGTGACTTGGGCTGGCTCGCCCACAGTCGCCTCTCTCTGGGGTGCTTGGAGGGCTGCTCGCTCCCCCGTGGGGTCCTGCGGGGCTCCCCCTCCCCGCCGAGCACAGAAATGCAGCTGGGCCCAGCCCACCGCCCTGAGGCCCAGAACCAGCCAGGGCGGTCAGCATTCTCGCCTGCGGTGGCTGGGGCAGCAGATCCGGATCAGTGAGTCACCTGAGATCACGCGGGCAGCACCTGGCACCCCAGGGGTCACCAGCTCTCCTGTGTCCAGCGGCCTCTGCTCCTGCCTCCCGGGCAGGCTGACCAGCCCCGCATGTGGCCCAGAGAGACAAGGAAAGACCCCAGAGAACCAGAGTGGGGTCAGGGCAGAGACAGGGTCAGCAGGGCGGGGGCTGGGGGTTGGGGGGGTTCAATAAACCCACCGTCACCCCCGAATCAGCCCTGCGTGAGCTGGGAAGGGAGAAGAAAGTTCTAGATTTCCGGAACAAGCATCAGCGAGAAAGAGGTAGGAGAAGCCAGAGGTCTGTAGGCGAGGGGAGGGCACAGGTCACAGGTCACAGAGGCCTCATCTGTCCCTACTCAGCTTGGCCCCTCCCAACCCCACTTCCCAGTGACAAATGCTGCCTCATGCTTCTCAGGGCCGGGTCCCTCCCGCCTCCCCTGAGCGTATCACATGCCCCCCATGTCTAAGGTGACCAGATTTTAACATTGGTAAAGCGGGACACCATCGACCGGGGGGGAGGGGGTTCTTGATTAAAAATTGGGTCTATCTCCCACCGTTCCCTAGCTTGTCATGCATTCTTTCCAAAAATTGGGACTTTTTTTTTAAACGCGGCGGGACTCGGGACCAATTGTTAAAAATCGGGACTGTCCCACCAAAAGCAGGACGTCTGGTCACCTTATATGTCCCCTCACTTCTGCCCCGAGGGAAGTCCCTGGGGAGACCTGACTGTTGGGTGTGACTTCTCCCAAGGTTTCAACGTTGAGGCCGGGCTGGAGCAGAGGGGTTGCCCGGTGGGTGGCCGTGGGCAGGAGCAGTTGTGGGCTCTTCAGCGTCTGAGGCCTCCCGGCTCAGGGTCACCCTCCTGGGGTCGGCCCCCCTGCCAGGCACCGTGCCACATGGAGCCACAGAGCAGCCGCTGACCCGAGGGAAGCTGGGCGCGCCCGCCGAAACCACCGCAGGCCGGAGGAGACATGCAGCAGACCGAGCCTCGTCTACATCACCTGACGTCGAGGTTTCAGAGGAGACAGACCCGAAAGTTTCCGTGAGCTCAGTAAATATCTTACGGATGCGGGAAAATGTTATTAAACGTAAGACCCGAGACAAAGACACCACAGGGAACAACCGCGTCCAACTGCTACCTATGGTGGGTCCGGGATAGCTCAGTGGTTGAGCGTTTGTCTTGCAACCTCCAGGTCCCGGGTTCAACTCCCGTGCCTGCCGTGCAAACCTGACACGCTGAACGGCAGCACAGCTGGTAACCGCCGGGATGGTGGTGAAGGCTCCCGCCTCTCACGTAGGAGCCCCCAGTTCAGTTCCCACCCGGTGCGGCCCCACATCCACCTGTGTGCAAGGAAACCATGTCAACTGATGATGCACAACTATGGAGATGGCTCTGGGCCTCCCCCTTCTCTCTCTCACCTTCTCTCAAACAATAAAATAAATTTTGTAAAAATGAACAAAAAATTACATATGTAAAATGAACATTTGAGTTCAACGGCACAGGTGGCGTGGGGAGGGTGGGCGGGGTCTGGCGGGGACACCCGGGACGCGGCCGCTACACAGCTGGCCGAGATTACTCGGGAAACCACACGCTGGATGTCTGCGTGGACGCACAAAACCAGCCTCCATGCGGGCTAAGAAGACGGACATCGTGCCGAGCGTGCCCCCCTGGCCCCAAGGCCTGGACCCTGACTTCCCCGGCAAAAGCCACAGGTACGTGGACCTTAACGAGGACCTCAATGACAGGGTGGAAGGACCACAGTGCAGAGCGATTAACAAAGACGACGAGGCAGCACACGTGGTGAGAGGAGGGGCGTTTACGGCTCAGGAAACAAGCATCTCACATGCACAACATTCGCCTTCAAGGGGGAAGAAGGATGAGGGCGGGTGGGTTTCTAGGTGGACGCTGTGCCCGCCTCCTCTCAGGGCCACGTCCGCTGGAACTGAGCTAAGAACCACCATCACGGAGCACCGTCCGGTGTCTGGCTGAACGGAAGCCCCGTTATGAATATAAGGTGACCAGACGTCCTGCTTTTGGCGGGACAGTCCTGATTTTCAACAATGTGTCTTGCGTCCCACGGCGTTTTAAGAAAGTCCCGATTTTTGGAAAGAATGCACGACAAGCTAGGGAATGGCGGGAGATAGACCCAATTTTTAATCAAGAACCCCCCCCCCCCCCCCCCCCCCGGTCAATGGTGTCCTGCTTTACCAATGTTAAAATCTGGTCACCTTAATTATGAAGGACACACAGGAGACAGAGACCAGGAGGACTCCACACCCGTGCGGGACCACAGGAGGGATCGCTCAGCTGTGAAGCTGCCCCCGTAGGAGTGAGGGGTCCCAGCCCCACACCCCAGTGCTGGGGAGAGAAGTCCCTGCATGTTGTGGCTGCGAAAACCAGCAGAGATGTTGACTGAGGTGGAGGCTGCGGGGGTCCCAGGCTGTCCTCCTTATATTCTATTGTTTCCAAGATTGATTTTATTGTGGGAGAGAGAGGGGTGACTCCCAGAGCAGTCCCCACGGCTGGTGACATGGTTTTTCCCACACACAGGGGGGCGAGGGGCCGGGCGCTGGCTGAGCTCCAGGGCTGAGGCAGCCGCTGGGAACGTCTCCTTCGGCAGCGGGCGTCTGTCTGTCTGGGCTCTGGACTGAAGTCTAAGGCAGGACCAGGCAGGAACCGGCAGGAAGGTCTCAATGGTCAGGCAGCTGGAGGCGTGTGTCTCTGGAATCCACCCCGGGGCCTCCCTGTTCGGCGTCTCCGAGCCGAGAGCCCCCAGCACTGTGGGGACAGACCCAGGGGACGCCAGGGAGGACCGAGAACCGAAACCGAAACCGGCAGACAGAGTGGCTTCTGTAAGCAACCCAGACCCTGCTGTCAGGGTGAGCAAAGGCAGGCAGCCCAGGGCCGGGGGCTTGCAGACCCTCTCTGCTGTCCCTTGTCTGCGGGGAGCCAGATAAGGTTCATGACACGTGTGTGTGAAGAAGCCAAACCTGAGCTGAGGGGCCTGTTCTGTCTCCTGGGAAGTTTCTAGTTCTGAGGGGTGTCTCTCCGGACGCCTCGGGAAATGTACCTTTTATCTCCCGAGTCTCCAAGAACTGGAGCAAAAGTGGGCGGCTGACTTCCCGCAAGTCCTGGGTGAGAGGTGACATTTTCAGAGGTCGTCAGGGAAGGTTTCTTGTTAAGTTAGTTAGTGGCCAGTTAAATAGCTGAAGATAGAGATACACTGGTGACAGATTAAGTGGATAATTTGGTTTTCTTGCTTATAATCAGGAATTGCTCCATTAGGAGGAGTTCCTATTTTTCTACTGAAAATGCAAGTAAGTGTTTATAGCCTCAATATTCATAAGCGTGAACCTGTCCTGGTTTATCCTTTTTGCCACAACCGTAGACTCTGAAACATGGACCAGTCCTCTCGGCTCAGTTTCCTAAGAGCAGCTACTGAAAAACAAGACGCTGTGGACGCCCGGCCGGTGCAGAACCTCGGGCTGAACGGCAGCACAGGTCACGGCGAGGACGGCGGTAAAGGTCCTCACGTCCCATGTGGAGCCCCCAGTTCATTCCCGCCCTGCACGGCCCACACCCACCCAGGTGGAAGGAAACCACGTCACCCCTAACGACGCACAACCATGGAGACAGCTCTGGGCCCTCCCCCTTCCCTCTGTCTCACCGTCTCATAAACAATAAATCTTCCCCCCAAAACAGACAGTGTGTCCTTCTGTCCATCTGTTTTTCAACACAGTTTATGTTGGTATGAAAGTGTAGGAGAGGCATTTTGTAAACGCTCTACGTACAGCACAAGCGTACTTATCAAGGTCTTAGGACACTAAGCCCATCGGTGGGTTGCTCCTCGTAACTTCGCTGCAACAGACACACACGTCTCTCCAGTTCATGTGACGTTACATCGCGTGGGCAGCTAACCCGGTAATGGCGTTTCCACGGAATTCAGCCATGTGCACTTTGAATGAAATCCTGTAAGGTGTGTCGAGTCTCCGTATTCTGAATGACTGACTTACTAATTCAGGCGGAGTTGTCTATTCTGGCGTCCTTTTCTCTCTCACAGCTTATTCTGACTTACCTGTTACCCTGAACAACTAGTTGTGGCTGTGACCCATCCGCAGGGAGCTGACGACCGAGTCCCCTGGGAGCGGGCTGGCCGGCATAACCACCTCGGCTCAACTCTCTCCCCGCTTTGCCTTCGCAATGGGCTCTGCTGTGTAGAATCTGCCCTGTGTGAGGAGATGTCCAGAATAATCCCTAGAAACGCTCTTCTGCCGGAAGTGTTTCTTAGGCAGCGGCCGCTGGCTGGACTGTCCCTGCCTCCCACCCCCTGGACTAGAGGGGACACTAACGGGCAAACGAATGACGTGAGGGGCTGGGTCCCGCTGGGGCGAGGGTGCTGGTGGAGGAACTCTCACCTGGGAATGCACCTGCTCAGCCCCCTCTGCACCCACTGGAGACGATGCCAGGAAGAGGCCGCAGCAGCAGCTAGCGTCCCCTCGTGTGCGACTAAGTCATGGGCCCTGAAATGAGACTCATGGGAGCAAGCAGGGTCTTCCGTGAAAACGTTTATTAAGGAAAGCACTCGTCCTGTGCTTCGGTGGATGGGAGATGAAGCAAATCTACCACTTACAGAAAACTGGGGCAGCCGGGACAGCTCAGTGGGTTAAGTGCTCGCTTTGCAGCTCCGGGGGCCGAGGATAGAATCCCAGCCCCCAGCCCGTGTGGACCCATATGCTGAACTGGGGTGAGCTTCCCATGCGGGAGGCCCCCAGCCCAGTTCCCACTCTGCACGGCCCCCGCCCACCTGTGTGGAAGAAAACCATGTGGAAAACGGATGACGTACAACTATGGAGACTGCTCTGGGCCCTCCCCCTTCCCTCTGTCTCTCTCTGTCAAAAACAATAAAACAAATCTTTAAAAAAGAATAAAAAGGAAAACGAACGCAGACGCACACGCCCTTGGCTTTCCCGGAAGCGACATGCGTGCCTGCTGGTGCCAGGGACTTGGCGGTCAGCAGGCTAGGTCCTGGCGGGGTCCCCGTCCCTGAGGACGTTTTGCATGAGGAGGCTGGGCAGGAGGGCGAGGACGCTCAGCAGGCCCTCGGCGCTGAGCCCATTCCCGTGGGAGGCAGCAAGGAGGTCTCTCAGGTCTGAAAGAAAAAACCCCGTGAGTGCGTAAGGCACTTGTGGACGCGCTTCCGGGGAGTAGACAGCGGCCTGCACCTGCACCTGCCACCTGCACCTGCACCTGCACCGCTCTGCTCTACGACAGGCCCCTTGCGGCTGTAGCCCCCTCGCTGTGCACGCCTCAGGGCCGGCCGTGACCCGGAGGAGCCCACGGCAGGGCCCAAGTGTCCCCACATCAGTCATGACACCAGCTCTTCGATGAGGGGACAGGAGGAGCGCACCCCCTCCTCACAGCCCCACACAGCTCCCCTCCCCCACAACAGGCCTCACCGAGCACTAAGGGCCCACAGGTCTGGTTCTCTGTGCGGCTGGGACCCCCAGCCCAAGTGGGATTCACTGTCAATCATCGGGTCACCGGGGCCCAGTTGGGGCTAACGTCCCCGGTGACGCATGACGACCAAGTGAAGCTGGGAAGCCCCACAGGTAAGGTCACAGGCAGGGCCACCAGCTTCACCAGGCTAATCCCACGGGCACGTCTGGGGCTGGGGTGGGGGTGGCTGGGCAGGGAAGCTGAGGATGGGCCTCACATGGAACGTCTCCCTGGGGCAGCCTGGCCTACCCCCACCAGGCCTGCCCAGCCCCCAGGAGACAGACGCCCCAGGAGACAGACGCCCCCAGGAGACAGACACCCTGAAAGCGCAATGCACAAGACAGGCAGCTGCGTGCGGCCCGGGGGAGCCCTTGGTCCAGCCCTCCTGGGGCTAGTCTCCCATGACAGGAGCCAGCCCAGTGGGGGAGATTCTCAGGGGTCACGGCAGGAGAGGAGATGCGGGGGCATCTGGGGGCGGGGGGCGGGGGCTATTGCAAATTGGAGAGTTTCGGGAATGCTGGTTCTGAACCTCACGTGGAAACAGGATGCTAGTCTCATCCAGGGAGGCTTCCAAACGGTTTTTAAATCTCTCACTCCCCCAGTAAAAATATTCACAGACTCATATTAACTACATACGAATCATCACGGATCAATGATCATGCTGTATCAATACGCTGTGGTTATGTTAATTTACACCATTTTCCAGCAATTTAAATGTTCTTGTGAAATATCATATTGTTTCTCAATTAACTAGCCTCCTGTAACTATCTTTTTGTAGAAAAAGGGAATCAGGGGAGGCTGGGATGGCTCAGCAGGTTGAGCATTTGCCTTGCCACCGAGAGGTCCTGGGATCGAATCCCGGCCCTGGCCTGTGCAAACCCACGTGCTGAACTGTGGCTCAGCTGGTAACTAATGGAATGAAGGTTCTCGTCTCCCAGCCGGGAGGTCCCGGTTCAGTTCCCACCCCATGTCCACCTGTGTGGAGTGAAACCTCGTCACAGCTAATGATGTGCAATGATGGAGACGGCTCTGGGCCCTCTCCCTTCTCTCTCTCTCTCACCTTCTCTGAAAACAATAAATTTCAAAATAAAGAAACAAAGAATTAGATCTTGTTTACTAGCTGCTGGCCATACCTACCCTAAGCCTCAGTTTCCTGAAACATAAAAGGCGGGATGATCCCTGTTTCAGATGAATGTTCTATGGACCCCAAGAGAGAAGGTTCCTACCAAGGGGGCCCCCCGGGGGGCTCTCTGGGCTCAAGTTCAAAAGCAGAACCCAGCCTCCACTTCTATTAGGTTGCTGCGGTTTTTGCATTGTTGAAATTTGCTATTGGAATATCTTCTTAAATAAATGCAGTTATGTTATTCGTTTTAATGCACATTTCTCGCTTATGTTGTTTTTTTGCTTACTACTTGCTATTTCGTTTAGATTGTGGAAGTGATGTTACACAAAAAACAAACTTGAGCGATTTTCTTATTCGAGGTCAAAATGGGTCCTAAAGCAGCAGAGACAACTCGGAACCTCAGAAACGCATCTGGCCCGGGAACTGCTAATGAACGCACAGGGCAGTGGCGGGTGAAGAAGTTTTGCAAAGGAGAAGAGAGCCTTCAAGAGGAGGAGGCAGTGGCCGGCCATTGGGAAGTTGACAGCAGCCAATGGAGAGCAACCACCAAAGCGGACCCTCTTACAATTACCGGGGAAGTTGCCACAGTTCTCAACGTCAACCATGTTACGGTTGCTTGGCATTTGGAGTAAATTGGAAAGCTGATCAAAAATAAAAAACAACTGTCGTTTTGAAGTGTCGTCTTGTCTTATTCTAGGCAACAACAATAAACCGTTTCTCGATCGGATTGTGACGTGTGACGAAAAGTGGGTTTCATACGACAACCGGCAACAACCAGCTCAGTGGTTGGACCGAGAAGAGGCTCCAAAGCCAAACTCACACCAAGAATGGGTCACGGTCACTGCGTGGGGGTCTGCTGCCGCTTTCTGAATCCTGGAGAAACCATTCCACCTACGGAGTATGCTCAGCACATGGATGAGATGCACTGAAGACTGCAGTGTCTGCAGCTGGCATCGGCTAACAGGAAGGGCCCTGTCCTCCTCCAGGACTACACCCTACTGCGCGCCACACAGCCAGCGCATCGGGCTGCGGAGTTCTGCGTGACGAGCCATGTTCACCTGACCTCCCGCCAGCAAACTACTGCTTCTTCAAGCCTCTCCACAACTTTGTGCAGGGAAAACGCTTCCACAGCCGGCAGCCTGGATGTTAACGCTACAGGGACACACTCACACTTACTTCCAGTTTGCAAAAATGGGTTGATGCTAATGGTTCCCGTTTTGATTGATAAAGATGCCTTGGAGCCCCATGATAATGATTTAAGATTCAGGATCGGAAACCGCAGTTACTTTTGCGCTGACCAACAAACGGAGAGCCTTCAGAGGAAGGGAGGCAGGGAAGGTGGGAGGGAGGGAGGGAAGTGCAATAAAGTGCAGGAGTCACCCTCCCTGAGGACACTGGGCTGAGAAGGGGGAACTGGAATGGGACTGGGGGCTGCACCCTCCTTGGCGTCCCTGGCTGCTAATCCTGCCCCAGCCTGCAGAGGGGGGAGGAAGAGCCAGGAAGATGGGTTTAAAGCTGACCTACGAGCTGGGGTGTCGCCCCCAGTTCGGTTCTTGCCGGGGCCCATGCAGGAGGCTCCCGGCCCAGTTCCTGCCCTGCTCAACCCCATGCCCACCTGGAGTGAAGTGAAACTATATGGAAAATTAATGCTGTCAACTATGGAGACTGCATTTATGTAAGTACACTATTTGGATTAAAACTTTTATATATGGGGAAGCCGGGATGGCTCAGTGGTTGAGCACTCACTTTGCAGCCCCGGAGCCCAAGGATCGAATCCTGGCCCCGGCCTATGTGGACCCATATGCTGAACTGGGGTGTGGCCCCCAGTTCAGTTTTTTTTTGTTTTTTTTTTTTACAGAGAGAGAGAGAGAGAGAGAGATACAGAGACAGAGAGAGAACTGAACTGTGGGAACCCCCCAGTTCAGCATATGGGTCCGCGGCTGGGATTCAATCCTTGGTCCCCGGCGCTGCAAAGCGAGCACCCAACCCACTGAGCCATCCCGACTTCCCCCCAGTTCAGTTCTTGCCGGGACCCATGCAGGAGGCTCCCGGCCTAGTTCCTGCCCTGCGCAGCCCTGCCTCCACCTGTGGAGTGAAACCATATGGAAAACTAATGCTGTCAACTATGGAGACTGCTCTGGGCCCTCCCCCTTCTCCCTGTCTCTGTCAAAAACAATAAAAATAAATCTTTAAAGCTGAGCACCCGGTAAGTGTGTTCCCCCCACAAGAAACGGTGGAGGCAGGAAGTAGGGCGGATGGGCTCCGGCCCCCATCATACACACGCGCGCGCTGCCCCCTCCACGGCAGTTCTGCGGGCAGACGCGGGGCTCGCAGGGCTGTGCCCGGGGCTCGCGGAGGCGGAAGGGGGCGCAGGGGCGAGAGCGGACTCCACACAGCGCAGCCAGGCGGGGCGGACCGAGGGCCGAGCGCCCTCCAGCCCAGCCGGTCCCGCTGACGAGGGCAGAGCGCACAGCGCAAGGCGCCCGGTCCCGCCTGACCCGGCCCAGCGGGTGCTGGTGGCTTTGCGCTCTGTTCTGGGCGGGCAGCGCGGGCTCCTTGGTGACGGTTCAGAATCTTCACGACGGAGGGGCCCCCTCCCCCGCGTGCTGCCCACCCTGCCGGCTCCGGACGTGCGTGGCCGGCCTGCTGGCTGCAGCGACCCGCCCACGGGTGCGCCTTCCCCCCCGGGGCCCTGCGGGGTTCGCTTCGCGGGCAGCACCCGGCGTCCCGGCCTGTGCCCGCCCCACGCGGGGCCTCCTTACCGCAGCGGCCGGGCGTCGGGCGCGGGAGGCAGCGCAGGGCCGCAAACACGCACCTGCACATGCGGCAGCCACGCAGGGTCCAGGCGCCGTGCCCCAGGCGGCCGCACGCGCTGCGGGGACGAGACCCGGCGTCAGGGCGGCCAAGGGCGCTGCGCCCCCCGCGCCCAGCGCGCCCACTGAATCCCGCCCCGCGCATCCCGCTCATCCCCACGCGCCCACCCCGCCCCCGCGCATCCTGCTCATCCCCACGCACCCACCCCGCCCCCCACGAGCCCACTGAACCCCGCTTCACAAGCACACACCACGCCCCGCCCCCCACACAAACCCCCCCGCCCCGCCTCCCACGCACTCACCAAACCCCGCCCTGTGCATCCCTTGAGCCCCGCCCACTCCCACGCATCTCATTCATTCCCGCCAGACCTGCCTATCCCCTTGCTCCGTGAGCCCACCCAACTCCGCCCCGCCCCACGCCCGGCCCACCCCGCGCACCTGCGCCGCTGGTCGTGCTCGCAGTAGCGGCCGGTGAAGTGGGCAGGGCACACGCAGAAACTGCCCAGCACGCAGGTCCCGCCGTTGCTGCAGCAGCGCGGCCACGGGGCCGCACCTGGGGGCGCCGCACCTGGGGGGGCGCCGGGGCGTCAGGTCAGAGCGCGGGGCGCCGTCCTCTGCGTGAGACGCGCGGCTGGAGGGCGGGACGCGGGGCCCCCGGGGAGGCCGTCCCGTTAGCGCCCCGCTGGGTGTGTTTGCTCCCCTAAGTCCTGCTCGTTAGCGGGGGGGGCGGGGGGGGGCAGGACGCGCAGACGCCCCGGTGCAGGCGGCTTAGCACCGAGCTCAACAGGAGACCAGCGGGAGACCCCCGCCCCCAACTCGCGGGCCCGCTGGCCTCCTTTCTCATGTTAAAGCCGGGCTTCGCTTCCCTGGTCGGGGATTAAGGACAGGCCTCCGGCGCAGGGACCACCCAGGGGCGCGCGGTCCCCGTCCTCACGCCCCCCCCCCACCCCGGGGCCGGGGCGTCTGAAGCGAGACGCAGGGCTGACGGTGACGACGACGCAAGCACCGTGCAGCCCACACGGCTGTGCGTCGCATGCTGCTTACTGTGTCCCCACGGGATGGCCTGCAGTGCCAAACTCATCGCCAGCAGAAGCCTGGAGGTTAAAGAGAAGCAGGGACGTTTAAAACAGACAAAAGAAAGCAGAAGCAGAAATTTGCATGGGTGTAAAATGCCCTGGAAGAAACTTGCATGGGTATAAATCGTCATGAAGCACATTAAACATACAGGGTATATACGGGATATGACTTAGTACAGGTATTAGGCCCCCCCCCCCCGTTTTGTGACTTGCAGATTTTGTTTATTGTCACCGCTTTTCAAAGATCGTGAGCCGGGGACAAAGTACACCTGTCTGTTTAACGAGAGGGACCAGTCATGCACGGAATGCGACTTATTCTGTAGGGCTTAAGCTCCCCGTGTGCCTCTAGATGATCCTTACCTGACAGGGTGGCTCCGGGTCATTGTACCACTGACAGTCTGCTATGAGCGTCCTCTCGTCAATGTATTGACGATCGATGATCAGTTTCCAAAGAAGCCGAGTGCGGCGGTGTTTGTATGGGGACGGTGTCCTCACTGCAGGTCCCGCATCAGGATACAAGACGGGGAAGCGCAGACCATGGCCGGTGTTTCCTACCCTCTTTCTGGGCCTCGGAAAACAACAATGAGACTTCTGAGGTCTGCGGAGGAAACCCGCTAGGCGGTGACAGGCAAAGGGGGTTACGCACAGCCCCGGGAACGGTCCCCTCACCGAGACCCCCGCTGGGGGAGAGGTGTGGGTGGAGACGTCCTCCAGCCGTGTTTGCTGTGTGGCAGCTGCAGGCAGCAGTCATCAGTGACCAAGGCAACGAGCCCTCTCCCCTCCCTGGGAAAAGAAAACGCAAAACGGAAACCCCAACGGGAACAAAGACATGTCCTGGGGAAGGAAGGTGGAGATGTTGGATCGTTAACTCCTGACACTTGCAGATATGGAGGAGGGGCAGCTAGAAAAGGGAGGTGCTGTGTGGGCCATGCCCAGCAGGCTTGGGGTCCCAGAGGTCTTGAATGGGGAGCGTGAATATCCAAAGGGGAGAGGTTTCGGCACCACAGGCCGGGTGGGGGCTTTGCTCTGTGCCCAGCATGGAGGTGGATATGTCACACGGCATAGCGCAGTTCACATAGCACCATTAACCCCGCCGCGTAAAAGATGCTGCCACCGAGGCTTGGAGGTCCGATCACAGACGGTAGAAGTCTGCAGGGTGCTGGGTCTGCACCGGGCTAGCTGCCCCACCCACTGTTGGATGACGAGCGGACTGGGAATCCAAGAAGGGACACGAGGTGCGGGCCTGTTCCAGGACTTTCTGAGTCTCCGTTTTTCTACCAAAATAGGAACAGGGGCCCTTGTCGCAGCACCAGAGATGACACCTTGCTTCTGTGGTGCAAATTGTCCTGTGATTTTTCGTATTAAAAGCAAACCAACAAAAACAAAGGGAACTGCTTTCTAAAAGGAGCCGGCTGAGGTGCCGGGAGAGCTCAGCCGCTGAGCACTTGCAGTCCTGAGGTCTATGGTTCAATTCCTGGCCCCGGCCGGCAGGCAAACCCCTACATGTGGAGCTGCGGTTAACTGGTCACCGCCGGGATGGTGGCGAAGGTTCCCGCCTCCCATGCGGGGCGCCCCCAGTTCAGTTCCCACCCCGTGCGGCCCCACGTCCACCTGTGTGGAGTGAAACCACGTCACAGCTGATGATGGGCAACTAGGGAGACGGCTCTGGGCCCTCCCCCTTCTCTCTCTCTCTCTCTCACCTTCTCTCAAACAATAAAATAAATCTTAAAAACATAAAAATAAAAGTAGCGTGCTTCCTCTCAGGATGGAATTGTCTCAGTGACTGATTCAGACGACTCCCGGCACCTTCATGAGGCGCCTGTAGCTAGAATCATGACGCACACACTTTTAATTGTTGATTCCGTGATTTAGTCACTTATATTTTAGTACATTTTATGACTGTAAAGCAGTAGAAACTTCCATGGGACCTAGATGGATTAGACACGGAAATGAAACCAGGTATGAGGGTAAACGATGACATTTTTTTTGAACAAGCCGTTCAAAATGCTCCATTTACAGGGTGATACTGAATGCAGACCTTTCTGATACTATTGAAATTCAAAAGCCAGTATCTAAAAATCTAACGTTTTTTCCCCCCACACCCAGTTTTTAAAAAATGTTAAACCTCCACTGCGGACGTTTTTCAAACAGATGCAGAAGCTGAGACAACCATCTCCAGGCAATCCTTTCCTAATCCTATATCGCTATTTCCCCCACCCCCATATCTTTCTTCCCTTGAAGTTCTTTGAATCAAATCTCTGCCCTGGCAATATTTTCCGTATCGAAAAAAAAAAAAGGTTTTGAAATTGGGCTGTGGATCCATGGAAACTTCAGAAACAGGGGGGAATAAATGTTGTACCAGAAGGACAAGATGGAAGAGCTAAAACAGCCATGGAATGCTCGACCTTCTGGCTTCGCCCTGAGGAGGAGGGTGATTAAGCCGCCGTAATCTGCTTCTCGGCATCTCCTCGGCATCTCCTCGGCTGGCCATCATTTACTTAAGGGTCTTAAAGAAAAAAAAAAGGAGTTTTGCATTTCAGTGCAGAGGAGCCTGGGTTAATGGGGCCCAGGTGGGGGCAGGGGTGGCTCAGGGTGGAAGGTCGACAGATCCCCCAAACCCTGGGAACGACCCTCTTTCTTGTTATCAACCGTAAACTGATAAGACTGGAGCCAACAACTCACACGTCAGACCACCCTGTGGCTTGTTCGGAGCCGCCGTACGGTGGTGTGGGAACTGGGGCGTCCCCGGCTCCGGGTTGGGGGGCCCACCCCCCACTCCCCACCTCCGTCTCCTCCGCACATCAAACAGCCACTGAGGAAAAACGGCCCACAGCCCCACGGTGGGTGTGAGGGAATCTCC
Source organism: Craseonycteris thonglongyai (assembly GCA_004027555.1). NCBI lineage: Eukaryota > Metazoa > Chordata > Mammalia > Chiroptera > Craseonycteridae > Craseonycteris > Craseonycteris thonglongyai. Next base: position 9,073 of record PVKE010003630.1, on the reverse strand, counting down.
TGAGAATGACCCTCCGGCTGTGTTCGTCTGTGTGCGCGGCTCACGGGGGGTCTCCGGGAGCCACCGCTCAGTCCTTCCTTCCCTCACAGGCTCTGGGGTCCGGGCGGTGTCCCCGTTCTGCGTGGCTGTGGGCTCCCGGGGCTGTGAAAGCGTCCCAGGCCTCTGCATTCCCCATCAGTCCCTGTCGACAGCCTGACTCACAGCCTGACTCACGGCGTCACGCCGTAAGGGCTGTTTGTACGGATAAAGGGATAAACGGAGTAGCCTGCTGACACCCTCTCTTCAGTGGGAAAGGGGAGACCGTGTCAGGCAGGAACGGACTCCCCTCTGCCCACAAGGTTCTTGCAGCCGGTCTACCAGCCGCACAGCCGTGAGGCAGGCCCGTCTCGGGGTGACTCACAAATCCAGGTAGCTGTGGGGAGACTTGGATAGAGAACTCTGCGACTCATTCCGGGTGCTTTAAAACGATTCAGTGTGTGAATGCAGGGGGGACACCGCGTTGGGGACAGAACCTCAGCAGGACTGTTCCACGGACTGTCCTGCCTCCACTTGGTGGCTTAGACACAATGCACGTTTTGAGCAAAAACCTTTTCCTGCTCCCCAGCCCGCGGCATGTGGCCTCCCGGGGGTCCCCCAAATTAATTAGAGGGACTCTGACGGAAAGCTTTTCATTTGAACAGTCTTCCATCATTTTGTACGGATACTCTGTGACGCACAGAACACTGCGGTTACGGAAGATGCGGTCCAGTACAAAGAGTGGTGTCAGCGTCCAGTCAGAGAAAAATAGGAAGGAAAATAGAATTTGAACAAAATGAAAACCCAGGGTGGTCCAGGACGCATGTGGTGAAGCCGTGCACCAGGATGCACGCCGGGCACTGAGCTGGGGGCCGGGGGGTCTCCATGGTGTTTGCATGGGCAGCATGTGCATCCCACAGGCCCAGCCATGACCACCCCGTGGACGGCACCCAGTCCTGCACTGACCCTTGTCTTTCATGCCATTGGGTTTACGTTTCCACATGTCCTTCCAGAAGATGCTGTCGGCAAGAGGCTGTTTACGTGCATATTTTTCAGGGCAGACAGCTCCCAACCCTCCGCCTTATCTCCTCCAACATTGTATCAAAGGCATTTCTCATGCTGCACGTAGGTTTCATTTTAAGAGCTGGTGGTTTCGGGTTTTGGTGGTTTTTTTTAAATGAATGTCATGGGACACAGAGTTCTTGTCCTCTGCTGAACTTTTAGTCCTTTGGCGAGAACTAGTTCAGCGTGAGTGGATGGCTCAAAGAATATACCCTTTTGTCACTTCTGAACTGTCTATACCCTCAGAGGCTGAGGCCTCTGAACCCATGAAAATGACGGTCACTTTTGTTGCCAACACGCAAAGAACTTTAGTGACAAAGGGGATGAAAAACCCAGTGGGGAAAAGTGGCAAAGGATATGAATGTCATCTTGGAGAAAAAGAAATACACTGGACTGTAAGCCTGCGATAAATGCCCAGCCTCACTGATCATTAAAAATGTGTAAATTCAAGCAAAAAAACAAAAAACACATAAAAACAGATACCAGTCTCATCGCCACAGTCTGAAGGTTTGACAACGTTCCCTGAAGGTGACATTCGGGCCGCCTTGGCGGACGTGTCAGCAGGTGGGGCCACGCAGGGTAAGAGCTGAACTGGGGGTCTCCTGCCTGGGAGGTGAGGACCTTCACCGCCATGCTGGTCGTCCCCAGCTGCGCCTCCGTTCAGCACATGGGCTTGTGCAGGCTGGGACTGTATCCCTGAACCTCGTGATTGCAAAGCAAGCACTCCACCAGCTGAGCTCTCCCAGCCTCCCCAACATAATTTCTAAAGATTTATTTTATTGCTTTTTGACAGAGAGAGAGACAGAGAGAGACAGAGAGAAGGGAAAGGGCCCAGAGCAGTCTCCATGGTTGACAGCATTAGTTTTCCATATAGTTTCACTCCACAGGTGGGTACAGAGCTGCGCAGGGCAGGAACTGGGCCGGGAGCCTCCCTCATAGATCCCGGCAAGAACTGAACTGGGGGGAAAGCCGGGACGGCTCAGCGGGTTGAGCGCTCGCTTTGAGGCCATGGGGACCGAGGGTCGAGTCCCGGCTCCGGCCCAGGCGGGACCCGCGTGCTGAGCTGGGGAGTTCCCACAGTTTGGTTCTCTAGCTGTCTCTGTCTCTGTCTCTCTCTCTATCTGTCAAAAAGTAAAATGGAAATAACTATGCACTGAAGACAAAAAGATAATTTCTCTCTATAAATGTGAAAAGATAAAAAAAAAAAAAAAAAAAAAAAAAAGAACTGAACTGGGGGCCACACCCCAGTTCAGCATGTGGGTCCGCATGGGCCAGAACCCGGATTCGATCCTCAGTCTCTGGGGCTGCAAAGCGAGCGCTTAACCTGCTGAGCCGTCCTGGCTCCCCCAACATAATTCCTAATAGTGAGAACTGGAAGGATTTTAACCCCCCACCCATGGGAGACCTGGTCCAATAAACCACACTGCAGGTCCATCGGACCGTTGCCTCAGGCAGCAGGAAGCAGGTCTCTCGGCCCCTTTGGCGTTGGGGGCTGCTTTGCAGAGACGGCCTTTCTGGGCTGTTGTGCAGGGGAGAGGACTCTGCCCTGGACAGTGTGTCTTCTGTCTGCCGTTGGGTCATCCTCACCGAGCTAGTCAGTGCCCACCCGGGACAGGCAGGCACCTCAGAGCCAGAACCGTCTCCCCAAATGGGGTGCAGTGAAGTCAGGGCACGAGAGCCTCCAGGGTAGAGGCTGGAGAGGCGACAGGGGCCCTTGCATGTGTGCAGCCTGTGAGCAGAGCTCGGCTGGGGAATGACGAGCCTCGTGGCCTGAGCCCTGGACCTTGTGAGACAGGCTGCAGGGCGGCCATGAGCTCAGACAGCAGCCAGAGGGCGCACAGGGGGGCTGCGGCAGGTGGGAGCAGAGGCTCTGGGTGTCTTTTGCAGGGACAGCGGACCGGACCTGCCCTCGGCGGACGCGGGAGGCCCTCAGCGTGGGGTGTGACCCCAGACGTGGAGCCCCCAGGACCTGAGTGCACACGCGGGGGCCGGAGACAGTCGCTGGGGGCTCCGGGGCGACCGGAAGATCAGCACAGATGTGGGACGCGGGGAGCTCTGGGCAACAGGCAGGCGGGGCAGGTTCCAGGCTGCAGCCCTACGGGACCCCATCACGCTCCTCTTACTCCACCATAGTGTTTATTTCACCAGGACTCTGCTGATACGGTTTCAACCAGGGACGTCCAATCCTGTGGCTGCCCTGGGCCACACACACAAGACACACACTAACGAGAGCTGATGAGCCAAAAAAGAAAAAAAGTTACCAAAAAAATAAAAACATTGGGGAAGCCGGGATGGCTCAGTGGGTTGAGCACTCACTTTGCAACGCCGGGGTCCAAGGATCGAATCGGGGACCAAGGATCGAATCCCGGCCCCGGCCCATGTGGACCCATATGCTGAACTGGGAGCTCCCCCAGTTCAGTTCTCTCTCTGTCTCTGTCCAAAATAAATAAATAAATAAATAAATAATATATTAAAAAAAAAATAATAGGGGAAGCCGGGATGGCTCTGTGGGTTGAGCGCTTGCTTTGCAGCCCCAGGGACTGGGGATCAAGTCCCGGCCCCGGCCCAGGTGGACCCATGTGCTGAACTGGGGAGTTCTCCCAGTTCAGTTCTCTCTCTGTCTCTGTATCTCTCTCTCTCTCTGTCAAAAATAAGTAAATAAAATAATTCTTAAAAAAAATAATAATAATAATAATAAAAAAATAAAAACATGATGTTTTAAGAAAGTTCATGAATGTATGTTGGGCCGCATTCAAAGCCGTCCTGGGCCGTGCAGGTTGGACGAGACGGTTGAAAGTAAAGCGTGTCCCAAAATTCACGCAAGAAGTGATTTTGATAGAAAACACAGGTTTATCATTAAAAATGGTAAGTTTTCCTTGCTCAGCAGTGAAAACGTGTTGCTCTTTCGTGGAGCGCTCCATTTTTAATCACCCTGACCTGTCAGCTGTCACGCTGTCTTTTTTGTTGTTGTTGTTGGCAACACTTTACCGCACACATGACGCAAAATTCAAATCTTGCGTGAATTTTGGGACACCTTTTATGTCCAGTCTCCACAGTGAATGAGCCGCCGGAATCGTCGCCAGAGGCTCTGTGAGCAGCCATGGAAGATGAACGCCTAGAAATGCTCCGTCTGGGTCAGAGAGCACATGCACTTTTTCATTTTAACTTTATTAAAGTGTTTCCCACAGTGGCCGTCCGAGCTCACACACCCACCTGTCCCTGTACTAGGACACCTGCTTCCTCCCATCTCACAACACGCGGCATCATGACCTTGTTCCATCTGTGCTCACAGAAGTGAAGATGGCTCTCAGGGAAGCTCTGATTTTTATGTCCTTTTATTTTACACGAGGCAGGGCATCACTACACGTTTTTATTGTGAGTGGCGTGGCCTTTCTTGGTTCACAGCGGCGTTTAAATCTCAGAAAACTCGCGTTTGGTGTGAGCTCAGTTGTGCATATTCCTTCCCAGTTCCTCATTAATTTTCTGTGGACGAGGAAGGGGCCAAAGACTAGAGAGAACCTGTCCAGGTCTGCAAATCCAGCGACCAAAGCTAATAGCAAGGGACCATCAGGACATACACATTCCTAACTCAAAGCGGGCGGTGGCGGGTAGTCACGTCCTAGGCTTGCAGATTCCTTTGCAAAGGTCAGCCTTTACCTTAAGCACATTTGTCTGCTCTTGCATCTGAGATAACATACCTTTGCGAGATGTCAGGGGCATCTGTTTTTCCACGTCACCCCCAGCGTCCATCCGGGCAGGAGACCACGGGTCCTTGTTATCTTGATTCTCAAATACCATCTCTGTGTGCTGTAAATGTTAATTATTACCTATCCCGTACCCACCCATGGAAAAGAAATATGCATCCCTCCGTTCTGCTTTTTACCCAGTCCCGGAGGTGGCCCCGCTTTGTGCTCCCTCCCGCCCTCTCACCAATCGACCCCCCATAACAGCGCCTACCTTTCTTCTCAAGGACAAAGGAAGTGGCAAGAGGGCCCTTCTTTGGAGCGTTTTCTCTATCTGTGGCGCCTTCGCTTCTGGGCAACCGCCAGTGTGGCTCAAACCAAATCATAAAAATTCCTTACAGGTTGGGACATTTCTCACCACGACCTTGCTGAGTGCTTATCACGACTTGTGTAAGGGCTGAAATAGTTTCTTGCAAGGACATGGGCTGATGTCTTTAGGGGCTCCTGACGGGGCGGTTCCCTCGTTTGCAAGGATGGTGGCTGTTCAAAAATTATTAGGAATTTCCCCATAATTTCTTCTGCTTCATTTTTTAAAAAGATTTATGTTTTATTGTTTGAGAGAAGGTGAGAGAAAGGGAGAGCGAGAGAGAGAGAAAGAAGGGGGGTGGCCCAGAGCCGACTCCATGGCTGTATGTTGTTAGCTGTGACCTGGTGTCATTCCCCACAAGTGGACGTGGGGTTTCACAGGGCGGGAAGTGAGCTGGGGGGCCCCCCGCGTGGGAGGCGACAGACTTCGCTGCCATCCCCGTGGTCCCCAGTTGTGCCGCCGTTCAGCACATGCACTTGCACAGGCCAAACCTCACGGCTGCAAGGCCAGTGCTCAACCTACTGAGCTATCCAGGCCGACCCATTAGGTCTTCCAGCACGTTTATGGTTTACTCTTTTAGTTACATTTTTGTTAAGATTTATTGTTTTGAGAGAAGAGAGAAGAGAGAGAGAGACAGAGAGAAGGGGGAGGGCCCAGAGCCATCTCCATAGTTGTGCCTCATCGGTTGTGATGTGGTTTCCTGCACACGGGTGGCTGTGGGGTTTCACGGGGCAGGAACCAAACTGGGGGGCCCCCGCTTGGGAGACGGGAACCCTCACTGCTATGCCATCCGCTAGGTACCAGCTGCGCTACAGTTCAGCACACGAGGTTTGCAGGGGCCGGGGCGGGGAGTCCAGCCCCAGACCTCGAATAGGGAGACAAGCGTTCACGTGCTGAGCTATCCCGACGCCTATGAGTAACCTCTATTGAGTAACCGATTTTCAGCCCACAGATTTAAAAAATGCAACTTTTATCAAGGACCAGAGCCCCCGGGTTTAGAGCAAGAGAATGTATAACCAAATTGACATCTCAGGACCAGCTCTCTGGATACTGGTCATTCCAACAGTATGAACTTTTGTTTACTGAGCAGAGAATCCCTGAACAAATAAGCCCTCCTATGACTGTGCTGTAAAGCGATTCCCTCTGGTTCTGAACAATCAGTGTGTGTGGCAACTAGGGTCACCGCCGTAGAGATTGGTCACGCAGAGAGGAGGGGGAGCCGGGCTCCAGACCACCCTCGTCTCAGCTCTGAACCACCAAGATGCTTGGTCTAAAGACATTCAACGGCTGCTGTTGTCTCTGGGCTGTGGGAAGTGGGGAGAACAGTTAACTCCATTAAACAACAACAAAAAAAAGTTCCCAGACACAAGTGTTCTCTGCAAGGAAGGGTTTATTGAGTCAAGTGCCAGCGGGGAGAAGGGGTCAAGTGCTGAGACGCGCTGGCCGGCCGGCCGGGACATCACGGGCAGTTACACGTTAGGCGCTGGGAAGCAGGGTACAGGTTGTTTTTGGGAGTTTACATTGGCTACAGTGGGGTGGGGGCACAGTTCCCGGAGAGGCGCACGCTCTGTGAGGACGCAGTGGTTACGAGGGTGGGCTGGCGCTGGGCAAGGGTCCTCAACTTTGCCCAAGCAGGATGCTGTGGGCCCCAAGTGGGCGCTCGCTTCCTCCCGCCCAGCCCTTTGCGAGGACCTGCACTTGGGAGGTGACGGGTCCGGCATCCAGGGGGCCTACAGCTAGGGGGACACATCCTCTGTCCTGCCTGTTGTCCCTTCTCTCCCGTCCCTGGAGGATCCCCTGCTCTCGGCAGTTGACAAATAAAGTAGCTGCCACCAAGCTGAACCTGGTCATGGGTGAGCCTGTGTGGCTGGTGTCTGTTCGCCTGGGGGTCTGTCCAGCTACTGATTCACCTGGCTGGGGTCTGGCCGGCTCCCTAGCTGGGGGAGGGGTGCCTCTGGGGTGTTCTTCATGGGGTGTGCCCAGGGTGGGGTGTGGGGGTCACGTGAGGCTGCGGGTCCTTCTCTCTGGCTGGAGGTCTGTCTGCCTGCCCATCTGAGCATCGGCTGCTTGGCTATCTCCATGGTGGGGGGTCCCTCAGCGGGCGCAGACCCGGGGCTAAGCGCCCCGAAGCCCACCAGCCCGCCTCTCCGGCGCTCCTGGGAGTCGCTGGGGGCTGCGCCCCCGGCTGACGTGCATTTTTTGGAACCTGACTGGCAGCCTCGCGGTCACGACCCCGCGCCGCCCCCCTCGGCCTCCAGCGCGGCCGCGATTGGACGGAGCGCGCACGTGACCCGCCCCGGACCCTATAAGAGGTGCGAGCCCCGCGCTGCCCCACGGAGCCGGCACCGGCCCAGCCCGGCGCTCACATGCGGGTCCACTCGGAAGGCGGGTCGCGGGGGCCTCTCGGGCGGCGGACGCGCGCGTTGAAGCCTGCGAGGGAGACAAGGGCCGCGCGGGTCGCACGGAGAAGCCGGGTATGGACGGGCGTGGACGGCGGGCCCCGGGCCCCCGCGCCTCCGGGCGCCCCGGCGGCTCCCCGCGGCTCCGGCTCCCGGCTCCGCGCCCCGATCTCCGGGGCCTCGGCCGCTGTCTCAGACCGGTGGGCTCGGCGTGACTTACCCAGCCCGCCGCTCTGAGATCCATCGGCCAGGTCCTCATAAGCGCCGGGGGCGGCGGGGCTGGGGTTGGTGGGCGCTGCGGGCGGGAAGCCGCCGCGTCAGGGGCGCCGGGCGGGGGGCGGGGGGCGGGCCGGGGACGCGGAGCCCTCCACCGGGCGGGGGCGCGGGCAGCACTGGGACACGGAGTCCTGCACCGGGTGAGGATGCGGGCCGGGCAGGGGAAACACCAGGGCAGCACCGGGAAGCACCGGGGGGACGCGGAGTCCTGCACCGGGCGGGGACGCGGGCCAGGGGGCAGCAGCGGGGAAGCGCACGGAGCCCGGGGCGGGGGCAGCACCGGGGAAGCGGAGTCCTGCACCGGGCGGGGGCGCGGGCAGCACCGGGGAAGCGGAGCCCTCCACCGGGTGGGACGCGCCCTGGACCAGCGGCAGCAGCGGGGCAGCGGGCGCGCGGGTTACAAGGGGACCCTTCCCAGCGCAATGGGCCGGCGGGCGGGGGCCGGGGCGACTCACCGGGTCCGGGTGCAGGTCCGGGTCCGGGTGCAGGTCCGGGTCCGGGTGCTGGTCCGGGTCCGGGTCGAGTGTTGGCAGCGTCCTCCGCGGGGGGCGGCGGCGGGCGCCGGGGGCGCGGCTGGACTTGGCTGTAGAGCGGCGGCTCCTCCGAGCCGCTGGCCGCGGGCGCCGGGCGGGCGCCGACGGGGGCCCCGCGTCTCTGCACCGCCGCGTACGTGTCGGCCATGGCGCCGGCCTGGGGCCCGGGCACCGAGATGCTCCTGCCGGGGGCGAGGCCGCAGGAAGTGAAACCCCAGCGGCGCCGGGCGGGGCGCGCGGAGGCCCAACCGCCGCTTCCTCTCCGCGGTGGGGGCGGGGAGAGCGGGGCGCGCGGGGCCTCGGGCTCGGGGTCCGCGCTGGGCGGGAGGACGGGGCGAGGCGGGGAGCGGGGCGCCGGTACCTGAAGAAGCCGCCCACGGGGCGCGGCAAGGGCGGGAGCGCGCGGGAAGCGCGCCGGGTCACCCCGTCGTCGGGCACCGGGCCTTGGCCCTGGGGAGACAGGAGGGAAGCGCGTGAGACTCCGGCGGGAGGAGCCGGGTCCCCGCGCCCCGGGGCGGGACGCGATGCGGGGGCCACGCACCTGCGCGCGGAGTCCGGATCGGAGGGCCCTGGGGGGTGGCAGGGTGGCCAGCAGCCGCGGGACCTCCCGGAGGTGATCGGGGAGGCGGCGCGCCCGGTGCAGCGCGGCCACGAACATCTCCGCCACCGTCAGGTGCAGGAAGCGGTACTGCTCCTGTGGGGGCGGCCGTGAGGCGGGACCGGGACCGGGGGAGGGGG
>PVKE010003629.1:51632-70893 GCA_004027555.1 Craseonycteris thonglongyai | reverse complement strand
TGTTTATGCTGGATTTGGGTCAAAATGACTATTTGCAAAAAAAAATTAAAAATGGGAAGAAAGGGCTGCATAATGAGATACTGCAAGACTCATACTGGTTGGAACTAACCTTCAGATTACCCTCCATTTCCCTTTGTTTTCAGTTTCTCAAAAAAAAAAGTATGAAATGAAATATAGCAGAATGTTAACCCATATAAAAATAAAGTGCACCCAAATATAAAAAAAGATAAAATAAAATAGCTAGTCAAAACCATTATGCATTCTTTGTATTTAAGTATTCTCACTTACTATATACACCACCATGAAATTGGTAGATAATAAACAAATATCAGATAAAAGTGAACATAAAGTTATCCCAATTAAGGCAGTCCCTCATTTTTCCAATGTCAAGATTAAAAAAAAAATTTGGCCAACTAAATATAAAATTTTTAGGAATATATGTGAAATAGTCAAATGTCTATTATAATTAATTGATTTAGTTATACTTACACATTTTAAAATAATACACAGTCTTTCTTTATTCCCCACTTATTTTATGAAAAACTTTATTCAAAATCTTTATGTGTATCTTAAAGACAGTGTTTTTTGCTTTTTAGTAAGGGACTTCTTTGGACATGTGATAAAATTTTATTTCCATTTAAGTTAAGGTATAACACATTTTGAAATTGTGTCACTACTGTAAATTTTATTCCAAGCCACAACTACCATTTATGTACCATTAGGACCTTTTATATTTTTTAATTCACTCTATGGAGACATATTTATGACCCTTGTCATATAATCACTTACTGTATTGTTTTTAAAATAAATTTTGACAGGCTTGTTTACAGTCATAGCCAATACTTGAAATTTTTTTCAAACTTATAGGAATAAATACTAAATCTTTGCTAAATTTCTTGGTCTTTTAAAAAATATCATTAATCAAGATGTTTTTAGGATAGCATGTTTTCTGTAAACATTGAGTTTTTCTGAATACTATAATGGAGAATGCTACATAATATGAGAGGCTTTTAAGGATTTTTTCAAAGGGAAATATTAGGAAAAAAATATTTGTCTGATATTTGGGTATATACATTATTAGTGGCTGATAACCATGTTGAATAAGTGATTTCACTAAAGAAATTTCTTTGATTAGATACTCTGAATTTGAAAGTGGGTCAGTTAAAATGTACACTTAAATCAGTCCTAAGTATTACTAAAATAATAAATTACTAGTAATATATTTTGTTTATAAACAAGAGCACGTGGTTTAGATGAAGGGAGCAACTTGTTTAAAAACCAAAAATTAAGTACATTATGTATATCACTTTATAATTTAATTGCATATTTGCAATTATGATTATATCATTTAGACATTTTTACAAGAAGGAATGCCTACTTCTGCACGGTGTGATGATTTAGATGCCTTGAAAAAGAAGGGTTGCCATCCAGATGACATAGAAAATCCCAGAGGCTCTAAAGATATAAAGAAAAATAAAAATGTAACCAACCGTAGCAAAGGAACAGCAGAGAAGCTCCAGCCTGAAGATATCACTCAGATCCAACCACAGCAGCTGGTTTTGCAATTACGATCAGGTACAGAAATCTTAATTTGTGTTTCTAATATCTGATACCTAAATTTAATACTTTTGTTTCTGTTTGTTTGTTTGTTTGTTAAATACTGACACTTTTTTAAAAGATTTATTTTTATTGTTTTTGACAGAGAGAGAGAGATACAGTGACAGAGACAGAGAGAACTGGGAGGGCCCAAAGCAGTCTCCATAGTTGACAGCATTAGTTTTCCATATAGTTTCACTCCACAGGTGGGTGCGGGGCTGCGCAGGGCAGGAACTGGGCTGGGAGCCTCTCACATAGGCCCCGGCAAGAACTGAATGGGTAGCACACCCCAGTTCAGCATATGGGTCCGCCTGGGCCAGAGCTGGAATTTGATCCTCATTCTCGGGCTGCAAAGTGAGCGCTTAACCCGCTGAGCCATCCCAGCTTCCCCTGTTTGAGTTTTTTGATAACTTAATATAAGCCTTTACCAGTTTCTGTGGAGAACTCTGGTTCATTTTCGAATGTGGACGGACACTCAAAAATGTGGATGAAATACGTTAAATTTTAGAAAAATTTTTCAGCCATAACAATTTGTAAGACACATTTCCTTGAAATAATAATAAATGTTGCCTAATGCCCAAAGTAAATTCCGTTAAAGATTCAGAAAGTATTAGATTTAATGTATTTTAAAAATAAAAGTGTTCATCCTCTCGTATAATTACCTAGTATAAAGTCAGTTTAACCTTTTTTTTCTGTATTAGCTTAGTACTGTTAAAATATTGAGGTTTTGTAAGAATCTGTCACAATTTCACATTGAAGGAAAAAAAAGAAGAAAATACAAGTCCTCTTTCTGCTCTTTCCAGTTTCCATCCCCTTTCTCTCAATAAAGTGGTTCACATTCCCTGTGTCTGAGACTTCCCATCCTATCCTCTTGTCAGCCTGGTCCAATTAGACTTTTGCTTCTGAACCTGTTCTGGCAAAGCTCTACCATCACCTTGAATCACCAAGCTTAGTGGACCCTTGATGGGGCCTTTTTCTTTTTCTTTAAAATTTTATATATCAAGTGACCCCTTTGAGCTTCTTAAAATACTCTCCCCCTTGGCTTCCATGGTATTCACTCCTAATTTTCTTTCTCTCTTAACATTTCTTTCTGACCTCCTTTGTTTGTCCTTTTCTTTCTCTTTGCAGTCCACTTAGTTGTTGGTTTTCCTCTCATGGCTTTAAAACCATTTGTATACTGTAACACAGACTTCTCTCTTAAGCTTCAAACCCATTTATCCAACTGCCTACTAGAAATCTATAGAGAAAGAAATCTACAGATTAAAACCTTTCTCCTGTATTTCCTAATTCCACTTCATACCTCTTGTATATCTCTCCTCCTTCCTCACTGTTTCTGTTCAGATTTTCATTGTCCTCATCTTAGATTTTTGTTAGTTTCTTAACACATCTTTTTGTCTCTTTAAGTCATTTTAAAAACTTTTTTCCACGTTTTCTAAAGTAAAAATCAGATTATCTTATTTGCATATAGTGGGATCCCATTGAACAGAACAGTCTTGACTTAGAAGTTCAGTCTCTAAAATGTCTCATTTATGTTGTTCCATCTACTTGTTTTCCTCTGTCCTAGTTATAAATTGACTATTTGTCTTGTCCACTGTGGATTAGGGATGTTGTCTTTTTCATCTTGCATCCCCACGGCCTGGCATTTAAAATATTTGAATGAAATTGAATACATACCCATTGCATTACCTATGGAATTCCCATAGGTTTTTGTAAAAATTATGGCTATAGTACATTTCATTTTATGGTTTTTATGTTGTAAAAACAGTTTCTTTTGTTTTTCTAATTGCTGGTTAACTAATGACATTTTCTAATATCTTTAATTAGGGGAGCCACAGACATTTGCATTAAAATTCAAGAGAGCTGAAGACTATCCCATCGATCTCTACTACCTAATGGACCTTTCTTACTCTATGAAAGATGACTTGGAGAATGTAAAAAGTCTTGGAACAGATCTGATGAATGAAATGAGGAGGATTACTTCAGACTTCCGAATTGGTAGAGGACTGCTGAGAAAATTAGTAGTTGTCATTTGTATAAGTCTTGGCAGTTTTATTCTTCACCATGTGCTTGTGAAATAAGTAGGCCAGTTTTTAGCTGTTTCTTTCTGAGAGGACTGGTATTTTGTCACACATCTAATAATATTTCTACCTCCTTGTTCCTCTGTTCCATACACTACCATGTTACTTGACACAGATTATAGTCATCCCTCAGTATTCATTGGGGATTGGGTCTAGGACCCCCTGCGGATATCACAATCTGAGGATGCTAAAGTCCCTTTTATAAAATGGCATAGTATTTGTATATAGGCAACAGCAAGGTATGCCTACACATTACTTCTTTTCCGTGGATTCATTATAGTGCTTGGTGCATGGCAAATTTAATTTTGCTTTTGGGAACTTTCTGGGATTTAAAAAAAATACTTTTCATTAGTGGTTGGTTTAATCTGGATGCAAAACCCATGGATATATGGAGGACTGACTCTACCACAGATAATGAGATGCATACTTGTTTTCACAGGAATTCATTTATTGACTTATTTTGTAAACATGTACTCAGATTCTATTATTAATTAATATGACCTTATCTGCCAATATAGCCTGATCTCAATTCAGAACTGAATTTTTTATATCATAATGATCTCCTTTCCAAGCCTTATTATTAAAACTTTATTTCTTATTACATAAGATTGACGTACATTTAGTTACATTCTTGTGTTTTTTTCAATGCAAGCTTATCCATCTGTCCATCTGTCTTTGTGCTTTTTTCCTGAACAGGGTTTGGCTCATTTGTGGAGAAAACTGTGATGCCTTACATTAGTACAACACCAGCTAAACTTAGGAACCCTTGCACAAGTGAACAGAACTGTACCAGCCCATTTAGCTACAAAAATGTGCTCAGTCTCACTGATAAAGGGGAAGTATTTAATGAACTTGTTGGTAAGCAGCGCATATCTGGAAATTTGGATTCTCCAGAAGGTGGCTTTGATGCAATCATGCAAGTTGCTGTTTGTGGGGTAAGTGCATTCATTTTCTACAGAGGGATATTGTATCAATTTTAAGTGTGATTTTACTATCAGTTAGTAAAAGTACAGACTTTAATCCCTTAAGTTCCTTCTAACTACAAATGCTTTATAAAAGGATATGTAATCATATGCCCCTATTTGAAGCAGTGGGCAATTTAGCTGTACTTCAGCTGGTGTACTAAGTTTTGACAAGAGGCCCAGGTGTCCTGACTTGTTCACTTGGTGTCAGAGATACAATTGAGGTCATCTGAGGTATTAACAGGAGTATTAAAAGTGCTCAGGTTGGGGATGCCAGGATGGCTCAGTGGGTTGAGCGCTCAATTGTAGCCCCAGGGTCTGAGGATCGAATTCCGGCCCCAGCGCATTCGGATCTATATGCTGAACCGGGGTGTGCCCCCAGTTCGGTTCTCACTGGGGCAAGCCTATGTGGGAGGCCCCTGGTTCGGCTCCCACCCCATGGTGTGCTTCCTATGTGGGAGGCACCCGGTTAATGGTTTCCCATGTGGGAGGCCCCTTACCCCTATTCCCTAGAAGTCCTTTGATTCAAAATACTTCTTAATGGTTATTTTTAACTAGTTTTTGCTTAGGTGATAACTGATATCCAAGATATTAATAACAACATGGTATAGTGGTTAAGAGAACAGACTTCAAGTGTTTCCATCAATCACTACTGAATTTAGGTAGTTTACTTAGCCATGCAAGAAGGCTGTTTTCTTCTTCAGAAGCTATTATAACAGATATATCTCATTGGGCTATCATGAGGTTTAAATATTGCAATCCATATAAAGGGCCATTAAGCACTCCGCAAATATCAACTACTATATTATCTATATTTTTGACTTCTCATTGGGTAGTTGCAGTTTAAGGATAGTTTCTGCTTTTAAACGGAAGAAAGAGCAATATTTCAAGTAGAGCCTAGCTTGATACCTCTTTTCTTTCTAGTCATTCATTTGTGATCCTGTTAGCAACTCACTGTTGAGAGATCATTCTCAGGGCTGTCTCTACCTATGCATCAGTCTGTGGCCACTACTGTCTTTCTGACTGGTATGCAGACTGAGCATAACTGTTCCACTTCTCTAGATGTAAAAGAGGCACTTTCCACTGGATTTCTAACATTAATAAACTTAATTTCTGCCTCCAAGGAATTTACAATCTAATGAGTATATATACAGATGTATTGAGTAAATTTAGACAGATATAATTACAAAATTACTATAGAGAAGATTTTAATAATTTAAATCATTTGTTGGATAAGGTGGAAAATAAAACAAATGAACAAATAAACTACTAATGAGTTAGTGGTGGAATTATCTTTATCTTTGGAGAAGATCACTTTTTCTGTAATTTAAAAAGGAAGGCGTAACGTGGAGGGCTGATAAAGGAGGTATTATATGCTGTAGAACAAGGGTGGAAGGATGGAGGAGAACAAGACAGCAGCAGGAAGGTAACGTAAGGCATGAGCTGGGACTTGTTTATTTACTTAGCAAATACGCATGAAGCACCTGCTGTGTGGTGGCTGCTGCAGATATGATGAGCAAAACCAGATGTTCTTGCCCCATATGGAGTTAGCTTACATTCTCAGGGGAGAGACTGGTTTTAAAAGATACCGTATTTTAAAAAGCTGAGGGAAATGTACAACCAGGCCAAATGTAGTTTTACAGTGTGATGGTGGAGCTTTGTTTAGTGGGCTCTACCGGTATTGTGTTTTTAACAGGAAGAATAGTAGCATTGTGGAAAGACAAAGTAAAGAGAAGGTATAGAATTAGGTGAAAAGTACAATGGAATCCTATATGAAATATTGTGAGTAGTATTTTAAAATTACAATCCGTTTTTTTTTTAAGTCATTAATTGGCTGGAGGAATGTTACACGGCTGCTGGTCTTTTCCACGGATGCTGGCTTTCACTTTGCTGGAGATGGGAAACTTGGTGGCATTGTTTTACCAAATGATGGACAGTGTCACCTGGAAAATGATGTATATACAATGAGTCATTATTATGTAAGTGCGTCAATTCGTACGTATTGAATGTATTTATGTTGAGATTTAGTTTTAATACAAAGTATTGTGAGTGACTAGCTTGTGGATATCTCAGGGTTTGAAGTTTTGTTATTTTGGTCATTGTGAGCCCAGACCTAATGTGCTGGAAAGCCAATTTGCTGTTTTTAAAAATGTGGTTTTGTGCTTCCTTCTGCTAAGACAAGGGCCTTACTGGGGTGAAAGGAGTTGCTGAGACTTTTACTCCATGCCTCAACTTTTAGTTATGTCTCCTTGTATTGGCATGCATCACTTGGTAGCAGATTTGATAATAAAGTTTGTATTTCTACACAAATAATTTCTATAGCCTTAACACTCCTTATTTATATGTGAGTTTTAAAAATAGGCACTGAGCCTCTACTAAAAATAAAGATTGGCAAATTATTCAGGTTCTGGAAGAAATTGAACATTTTCTTTTCCTTTTTTTTTTAAATGATAATACAACCCCTAATAACTGGCAATTTTTAAATTTCATTTCATTGTTCTGACATTTAATATACATAGATAATCTTGCATTCTGAAACCTTTTTAATATGGAAATTTTTATACACACATAAAGATAGAAGAGGATTAGAAACCCATATATACACACCACCTACGTCAGCAAATATTTATTATTTCAAATAGTCTTGTGTAAGTAATCCAGCTATATTCAAATCATGATTTTCAAAAACCAGTGAAACACTGGAGTTGATGGACTGTCATTACATATTAAATTCTGTTACTTAATTTCTTAGGATTATCCTTCTATTGCTCACTTAGTCCAGAAACTGAGTGAAAATAACATTCAGACGATTTTTGCGGTTACTGAAGAATTTCAGCCTGTTTACAAGGTAAATATGTATTTGTGAGATAAAAAAACTTTTTTCTTTAGTCATTAGAGGTAAAATCATGTCTGAATTGAAACATGGGAGAATGTCACCAGCTAGACAGATAAGATTTTACAAAAGCGATTTGTATTAATTAATACATAGTATAAAACTAGGGTTTTTTTTTCCAGCTCTGACTCCTTAAGTTATTTAGGAAATATATAGGGAACTGGTATTTAAAAACAAAGATTAGATATTTAGTGCATGCTCATTGATTGAATGAATATATTTGTATTTTATATGTTTTATCTTTTAATTGTAGGAACTAAAAAATTTGATCCCCAAATCAGCAGTAGGAACATTATCTGCAAATTCCAGCAATGTAATTCAGTTGATCATTGATGCATACAATGTGAGTACATTTTAGATAAGGTTTGTTTTGGCTAATACTCTGTTGAAAATACTTTGTTTAAAGAAAGTAAAACTCTCTTCATGCACAATTTTGCAAGTCCCAAAGGACAACATAAAATTTAAATGCTATATATCTGGAAGAAAAATTCACATTCTCTAACAAAAGTATAATTATGTATATAGTCTAAACATAGCAAAAATATGATGAGCATGTGCAAGTTTCTGAATATCTGTTTGAGTGTCATTAAGCAATAAGCCTCCTTGTTGGAAAGCAGATAAGAAACATAACTCACATTTAGATTTATAGGATTGCCTCAATCTTCCTTTTCCTCCCCAAAGTATTCTTTATAGCTTCATTTGTTTTGATGAGTTATGGCTAGAAAAAATTTTTTGCCAACTTTTCTCTTACCATATATTCAGAAGTATAATTTTCTATTCTCAAAAGATACATGCACACTTACACATGTACCATAAAATATATACAAATGTATATATGGCTTACCTATATTTAAAAGACATAAGATTTTCCCAACACATGGACAGAAGTTGAATTGAAATTAAACAGGAGTTGGGAAGCTGGAATGGCTCCGTGGGTTAAGTGTTTGCTTTGCAGCCCTGGGGACCCATATGCTGAACTGGGGTGTGCTGCTCACAAGGGGGGCCCCCAATTTAGTTCTCACCCTGCCCGCCCCCTGCTCACCTGTAGAGTGAAACCATGTCGAAAACTGACGTACAACTATAGAGGCTGCTCTAAGCCCTCTTCCTTCTCTCTGTCTCTGTCAAAACAATAAAATAAATCTTAAAAAAAAATAAAATTAAACAGGAGTTGTTGGCTTCATCTAGAGCTTAATTCAGAGTATCTTTAGTAATACTCATTAAGCATTGGTTAATAATCAATTTAAGTAATCTGAAGGCATTTGTAACATTGTAACCATCACATGCTGCATACTCCACTTAACTCTCTGACAGGTTGAATTTTAGATAGTTTTTATTTTATGCCAAAGGTTCCCAAAATGTTTTAGGAAGACCCTACTCAAGAGAGAGGTTTTAAGAAAGATTTATAAGATTCCAGTTCTTCTGTCTCTTCCCCATGACTCTCCATCTTAGCATAAATTCCCATCTATGTAGTGGGTGATGAAAAAGCAATAGCTTGCTGCTGCAGTCTGCATTTGTCCTGGGTGGTCTCATAATCTGAAAAAACACTGGCTTTAATCCTTTTTGCTCAGGATTTTTTATTTTGTTGTTGTTCTAAGCAAAATTTTTGTTAGACTGTGTAGATTGTTTACTTTAGTCCCTGGTTAGCTGAACTGATAGGGCCAGGGGAGAGAGTCATAGTGCCAGTGGAGAAAGACAGTGTTCTTTCCTCAGGTTCTGAGTTCTTAGGACTCCTCAATGTTATTATCAGCCCTCTGCTATATGATCATTAATATTTTAACTCAGTAATTAAAACACTCTCTTTTCAATCATAATACCTTATTTTGTAGAAAAGATCCTTATTAATTAGAGCCTGTTTCTCCAGGTTCTGTTTTCATTCAGGATTTAGCTTCAAATATTTTGTTTAAGTGATAGTTTCCTAAACAATTCATTTTACTTACTGGTTTTTATGCATTCAACTTATTTTATAGTAGCTTTTTGATTGCCTTTCCTATGTATAATTAGTCTTTTCTTTTAGTCCCTTTCCTCAGAAGTCATTTTGGAAAACAGCAAATTGCCAGAAGGAGTAACAATAAATTATAAATCTTATTGCAAGAATGGGGTGAATGGCACAGGGGAAAATGGAAGAAAATGCTCTAATATTTCCATTGGAGATGAGGTAGGTTGTGTAAACATTTTATGAAGGAAAAAAAATTGCTTGTTTAAAAACAATGTATTAATAGTTTATAATTTGAGAATAGCTTTTTGAAATACTATTTTTTAGTAGATTTAAATTGCTTGCTTAGTTGTTATCTTGTTTTTTCCTTTAAGGTTCAATTTGAAATTAGCATAACTTCAAATAAATGTCCAAATAAGAATTCAGAAACTATTAAAATTAAGCCTCTGGGCTTCACTGAAGAGGTAGAGATTATTCTTCAGTTCATCTGTGAATGTGAATGTCAAAGTGAAGGCATCCCTAGCAGTCCAAAATGTCATGAAGGAAATGGGACGTTTGAGTGTGGAGCTTGCAGGTAAGCTAAAGGTAGTTGGAGGACAGAGAGGGGAATATTGGTTTAGAAAGTTACAGGCAGGCTATGTTTCAGGACATCAACAGAAAATTTTATTTGGAGCAAAAATAAGTTATTTATTCCAACTACTGTTGCTCACCACAAGATCATGAACTTGTGTCTGATACTTTCAGAAAGTTCTTCTTTGCCTTTTTTCCCCTTAAGACTAACTGCTCTTTAGTCTAAAATAAAAGCTTTTATAGCCATCTAAGATACATATTTAACAAACTGTTAAGATAGCATTTGGGTTTTGCTCTCATATAATAACAGTCTGAATTTTTTAGAGCTAAACTTATATAAAATATTTTTATAGAGAAATGTTTTGGAAATACATCTCAAACTTAAACTGATGATTTTATCTTAATTTTCTAGGTTTAAACAAACTCATAAAATATCTTTATAGAGATATATTGTAGAAATACATCTCAAACTTATACTGGTGATTTTACCTGGGAAATGGAATTAGGAAGCAATAAAGGATGTTCAAACTTTGTACTACATGTACTTTGGCATTAAATTTTGTTTTCACACTATGGTTACTTTTTAATTAAAGATTAAAATTGAATATGCTCTGAATACAGCTTTCTCCTTAAAAGAATATGGAGTAGGGGGAGTATTTTGATTAAATGTGTCAGCTCCAAATGACTAGGATTTTA
Organism: Craseonycteris thonglongyai; assembly: GCA_004027555.1. Classification (NCBI taxonomy): domain Eukaryota; kingdom Metazoa; phylum Chordata; class Mammalia; order Chiroptera; family Craseonycteridae; genus Craseonycteris; species Craseonycteris thonglongyai. Next base: position 60,165 of record PVKE010003629.1, on the reverse strand, counting down.
AGGGTTTTAATCATGAGAAAAATAAATGTCTACCTTTTGCCATCAGTTATTAGCTATCCTAAATATCAATTAAACTGTTAAATTTTTATTTTTATGCTTACATACCCTGAGTTACGTAAATCCATTTTTAGTAGCGTATAATTTAACTAGAAAGATTATCTTAAAAATGTTTTCCTTTCCTTCCCTTTACTTACCAGATACTGAATTGGTATATTCACTGTCTATATGCATTAGGCATTCTGAAAATATTCATGGTATCTGAACAGTCTGGACCCATGGGATAAATTTATTTTTAAACAGTATGTTAGTTATATTTTCAAATGATATGCTTTGTGGGGTTTTTTAACTTCTATACTTTGGGGATCTGTTTATTGTACTTTTTTTTAGATTTATAATTGTACTGTTGCTTTAAATTTAGAGATACTTTAATAATAAATGAAATAGCATATGATTTGAAAATATAACTAACATACTGTTTAAAAGTAAGTTTATCCTGTTTCCAAATGTTTTGGTCACCTCTTTATTGCTAGATTATATTTTCATCTTGATCAATATCGTTACTCTCCTAAAGAAAGATTTTTTTCCCTAGGATTTGCATATATTCCATATGAACTTGAATGGCTAGGGTGGGGTGGGAGGTGGTGTGTGTGTGCGCGTGCGCGTACCGCACGTGTACGTGAGCATTTCCATGTAATACTACAACATTCTTTATAGTCTTATTTCCTCTCCCATTCTTTTCTCACAACATAACTTAAAATTTTGGACTCTTTCTATAGGTGCAATGAAGGACGTGTTGGAAGACATTGTGAATGTAGCACAGATGAAGTTAACAGTGAAGACATGGATGCTTACTGCAGGAAAGAAAACAGTTCAGAAATCTGTAGTAACAATGGAGAGTGTGTCTGTGGACAGTGTGTTTGTAGGAAGAGGGATAATACCAATGAAATTTATTCTGGCAAATTTTGCGAGTGTGATAATTTCAACTGTGATAGATCCAACGGCTTAATTTGTGGAGGTGAGATGGGTCAGAAAATGTAAAAAATAATGTACCAGTAATCCCATTTAATACAATAAAAATGTTCAGTTTGCTTGGTGAATAAATAGAAAAGGGCCAGCACTGAGGGTCAGTCAGTCTTTAAGAGACACTTTCTTCCACATTTTTGCTTATTTTTGCTTTTTAATCAATGCTGTGATTTTTATGTTTTGCCATTGTTATGAAAAATGATATTTTTAATTGCAGGAAATGGTGTTTGCAAGTGTCGTGTGTGCGAATGCAACCCCAACTACACTGGCAGTGCGTGTGACTGCTCTCTGGACACAACTTCGTGCATGGCCACAAACGGACAGATCTGCAATGGCCGGGGTATCTGTGAGTGTGGAGCCTGTAAGTGCACGGATCCCAAGTTCCAGGGGCCAACCTGTGAGATGTGTCAGACCTGCCTTGGCGTCTGTGCCGAGCATAAGTAAGTACTTTCTTATCGCTTGAAGTAGTTGATAATTACTGTCTTTTGCCCTAATTACATATTATCACTAGATCCAAAACAGTTCCTGTTGTAGTTTACACTATAAATGTCTGCCACACTAATCTCTTTAAATCTTAATTCTTTCTCGATGGTTAGTGTTTGTCACATGATATTGAAGGTTATCATATGAGCGTGGTACCATTATTTTGATCTAAATTTGCAATATAATTGAATCCTTGTGGTAACCTGTTAAATTAGCATTCTCAATTGCTTAATTAGTATCTTTTGACTAAACAGAATTGAAGAGTTTTCTCCTTATAGAATGATTATTGTATCAGCAATTCATTGTTTAAATTATTTTTATGTTATATATTATGTGACAGGGCTAGTTTTATTTTACTACAGTTTTATTTTGGGGGGAGATTTTAGTTTTAACTATAATAAATTAGAATATCACTTGGGAGACTAGCTAGCATCTTTATATTTAATTTCTCACTGAGAAATGTCATGCCTCTCCATTTAGTCAAATCTTCTTTCATAGCTCTTGGTTTAATTTGATAGTCAAATTTTGAGTCTAGCAGACAAAATAATCTTTAAGCAAATATTTATTTTAAATGTTATAATTTGTGTTTTTTAACAGAGAATGTGTTCAGTGCAGAGCCTTCAATAAAGGAGAAAAGAAAGACACATGCGCACAGGAATGTTCTCATTTCAACATTACCAAGGTTGAAAATCGGGACAAATTACCCCAGCCGGGCCAGGTTGATCCCCTGTCCCACTGTAAGGAGAAGGATGTTGATGATTGCTGGTTCTACTTCACATATTCAGTAAATGGGAATAATGAGGCCATTGTTCACGTTGTAGAGACTCCAGGTAGTAATACGATCATTTCAAAATACCTTTCATATTCCTCTGTCTTGTTTCTGCTACACAGGCCTATTGGCAGTTTTCTTGATATCCAGAATGGCTTCCAGCTGGATTATTTTAGGTTCAGTTTGGGACATTTTAATCTCAAAAGTCTGCAATATTATTTATATAAGAAGTGAGAAAAAGAGAAAACAAGTTTTAAATATTTTGAGTGGAGAAGTTGATGATTAAATGTGATAAATTTAGCACAATGCCTGACACTTAGCAGGTACTTGAGAGTATATCAATATTGATGACACCTAAATTTGAGCTTCATTTAGGCTTGAACACTGGGAAAGATAATTTGTTAAGGGATATTATAAAAGTGTGAATTTGTTCAGCTTCTCAGAAGATAAAACATTTTTTATCTTGATTTGTTGTGTTTTTTGTATATTCTTTGGAATTTTTTATATTTGGATACAGGTTTTTCTGGAAATGTAAGTTTTAATTTCTCCTGGATAAATATTAGGAATGGGCTTGGGGGGCATATTTATGCATATATTTATAAGGAACAGCCAAACTGGTGGTTGAAGTCTCTGTACCAGTTTGCCTTTTAAGATACATGTTTTGCAGTAGCATCTCTCAGTCTCTACCTCCGTGTCTTTTCATTTTCTTTTTCTTTTTGTTTTGTTTTGTTTTGTTTTTGAACTGAACTGGGGGCCTCACCGCGTTCGGGAAACACACCCCAGTTCAGCATGTGGGTCCGCCTGGGCCGGAGCCGGGATTTGATCCTCGGTCCTCAGGGCTTCAAAGCGAGCGCTTAACCCGCTGAGCCATCCCGGCTTTTCCTCTTTTCATTTTCTTAACAGGGTTTTTTGAAGACCAGAAACTTTAATTTGGATGAACTACAATTTACCAAGTTTTTCTTGTGTATCATTTTATCTGAGACTCTTTGCCTAACTCAAGTGCATAGGATTTTTCTCCTTTGTTTTCTTCTAGTTTTATTGTTTTGGCTTTCTGTTTAGGTCTATAACCCATTCTGAGTTAATCTTAGTATGTGGAGTGAGGTTCAGTATTTTTGCATATGGATGTCCAGTAATTCTAGTACCATTTGTTGAAAAAAATGACTTATCCCCACCTTTGTTGGAAATGAGATGACCTTATATGTGTGGGCCTGTTTCTGACTTTATATTCTTTCTATTCTTTTAATGTATGTAGTTGCCTTTTAGCCATTAAATACCACACTGTCTCAATTACACTTGCTTTATAGCTAGTCTTGAAGTCTGGTAGTTGTCTAACAATTTTCTTTTCTCAAAGTGTTTTTGAAACACTTTCCTAGTTCTTTGCTTTCCTTGTAAATTTTAGAGTTAACTTGCTGATATCTACAAAAATCTTGCCAGGATTTTAATTGTAATTGCATTGATCAAATTGGAGTAGAATTGATATTTTACCAATATTGAGTCTTCCAATCCATGAATATGGAATAGCTCTTATTTATTCAGGTCTTTGATTTCTTTCATCAGTGTTTAGTAATTTCTAGTACCAAAATCTTAAGCACATTCTGTTAGATTTATATGAAGGCTGTCTGAAAAAAATTCAGCCATAAATGCCTCTGTTTTTATATTACATGGCTGGATACTTTCTGGACAGCCCTTTATGTAAGTATTTCATTACTTCTGATGCTATTGTAGAGGATACTATTCTAAGATTCAATTTCCAATATATATAAATTTCTGTATAATATGTAGAAATACATATGATTTTTGTTTATTGATAATGTATCCTGTGACCTTGTAAATTCACTTGTTAGTACTAGTGTCTTCTTTATAGATTCTTTGGGATAGTGTACATTTACTTGTGTTGTTATTCTTTAAAGTGTTTTTATAAGAGATGGCTCAGCTCTTTGTAGTTTGGGCTGATCACACATTTATCCCTGTGTGCTCAGTCTTTCCTTCATATTTTACAGAGTGCCCTACTGGTCCAGACATTATTCCAATTGTAGCTGGTGTTGTTGCTGGAATTGTACTGATTGGCCTTGCATTGCTGCTGATTTGGAAGCTGTTAATGATAATTCATGACAGAAGGGAATTTGCCAAATTTGAAAAGGAAAAGATGAATGCCAAATGGGACACGGTAAGTTGCAAAACATCTAAGAAGTAAGGTGAATGTCAAAGAAATGTAACACTTTTAAGACTTAGCTCTAAAACAGTATTAAAGTCCTAAGTGTTTTATTCTTCTATAAATTCATTATTGGGAAAACTTGCATTTAGTGAAAAACAGAAAACATCATAAAACATCCAATTAAAAGAAAATACTGTGAGAATGTATCTTCTGGTTACTGTGATCAGTGTTTTTATGTCCTTAATAATTTTGATTTTAAATCTGCTCATGTACCCTTTTGTCATGTCAGATAGACTCCTGAGTAATTCTTTGTAGCAAGCTATTCTATGGAAAATGTTTCTCTTTCCCTCTTGCAAGCTCGTGCATTCTCAATCCCCAACCTCCTCAGGCCCAAAAGAACCTTAAATGGAAAGCAGCCAGTCTCAAAAAGCTGTATACTGTATGGTTCCATTTATATAACATTCTGGAAAAGTCAAACTATAGGGGCAGAAATCAAATCCAGGGTTTCCAGGGGCTGGAATAGGGGTAAGTGGCACCAGTGACCTGAGGATGACGTTGATTGAGGGTGTATTTATACATGTGAAGGTTCATGAACTCTGTACGTAAAAGGGATATATTTTACTCTTTGAAAATTATAACTCAATAAACCTTGCTTTATAAAAAAATTTAAAGCTATTAGTGATTGGAAGTTTGTGCTAGCATTTAGTGCTTTGAAATATGGAGTCAGGTGGGAAGGCCAGATGTTCTCCCCCTTGTGCCTTTGTCTTTTGATACGAAAAGGCTGTGGCAATCCTCAGTATTTTTAAATTGTAAATGAACTTCAGTCATTTGCATTTTACTGTAATTCGCTTGGGTTTTTAAAAAATAAATTCAGAAGTGTAAAAATAGTACAAATTAGTAAAATAGTAATCATTTTATTACAGTGTTTAAACACTATACATGTCAGTTTTTTATGATGAAATCATTAGAAACTATTTCTTTTACTTTAGCAAGAAAATCCGATTTACAAGAGTCCTATTAATAATTTCAAGAATCCAAACTATGGACGTAAAGCTGGTCTCTAAGTTGCCGTTCGTATTTTCTTTAATTTTCTGCCTTTGCATGTGGACTTTTATCCCTTTTTACTGCATTGCGTGTCCTTTACCACTATTGCTATTTTTTTAAACTTTATTATGGCTCTTTGTGTTTGTGTGTTAAATAAGTTAGTGTCTAGTAGGGCTTTGAAATAATGGTGTAGAAGCAACAGCTGTGTTGTAATGAAAAGGGAATGTGCTTTGTGATCAGACAGAGAATGTGCTTTGTGAAATCTCAGCTCTTCCACTTAGTATTTCGAATTAGTATTGAGTCACTCACTTCCTGTAGCTTTAGTGTTTCATATCTAACAAGGAGTCAGTAATACCTGTTGTGTGGTGTGGTTCTTTTGGCTAATTACATTGTATGGTAATCAGTCTGTTGGTCAAGCCTCACTGCAGTCCAGTGCTCTATGGTATTTTCCTTCTAGAACAAATTACCAGATGTAAGTTTTGGGGTGAAATAGTGAAGAGTAAATGTGAAATCTTAAGTTGTAGAAAAGTAAATGTAACCTTGTATAACATTTGTATAATATACAACTATAGTATCATTGTTATTGGTTCTAGAATTATTTTGGGATTCTTCAGTCTTGATTATAGTTTGAAAATTCTTTAAAAACCAGAGACTTTATTTATATATGTTTATATGTTTCTTATTAATTATTGAGTCTAATATTCAAATCTAACTGAACTTTTTAAAGAAGCTAACAAAAACTTTTTTAAAATCCTGTTACAATATTAATAAAACTGAAGTTTTATTAATAAAACTTTAAGTTTTAATAAAAACTTAGTTGACAATTTCATAATTATCATAGGGATTGCTTATCCTCTTCTCTGAGCTAGGTTAAGTTATTTTGCCAAGTTAATGTTTTACCTGGACAGGATTCTTCCTTGTATCTGAATTTTCAGAATAGATGTTAGCATATTTTGGCATAAGCCCCTAAAACTTTCTGACAAAAAAAGGTTGTGATTAGAACAAATTCTCCTGATTAGTGATCCAGAATTCTTTCTTTTCTCAACTACTTTATTTTTATTTCACACATGAGAAAACTGAGGCACAGAAGGATTAGGTAACTTGATTCAAGTTCACATGTCTGGTTAGTGGAAGAGCTGAAATTCAAACCCAGGCAGTTGGACTCCCAGCTCTGTGTTCTTACTCCCTGCATTGTACTGATAGCAATCGCATATCTTCAGGAAACTGTTACCTGGTTAGAAAGCGATAGATCACTATTTATAGGGAATTACAACTTTGACATTTGTTGTAACTTAGAGTAACACTACTGCGTTGGGCAAACATACTAATTTTGCTTATTTACTAGGAGTGTGCTTATAAAATAAAAACTAAGCTCTTACTACAGGAATGTTCAATATTTTTAGAGATATAGGAAGTACCAATTATATTAGAAATCATTACTGATCAGATTTTTATTATTTATAAGCAGATTTTAAGACTTTTAAAATAACAAAGTTAAATCTGATGGCAGGAAATTATAGTCTTTAGATTCTTATATGGGCAGGCTGGTTGGTACATTTTCTTATTAGTAGTCTTAAGACTTGCCACATTGTTTTACCTAATACTTTCCAGAAAGTTTTTAGAAGGAACCTGATATGCTTGGGTTTTTTTTCTTTCTTTCTGTCCTTTCTTCTTCTTCTTCTTTTTTTTTTTTTGGAGGGCAAAAACAGTCAAATATTGGCAATTCCATATGGTTACTTCTCATATAAGAAAAAATTATGTATGTCCTACCAAAAGGTGAAATTTTCACCTTTGTTATATGTTAAATTGTACTTTGAAGGAAATTATAAATAATAGTGAAACTTAATATTTGTATTGTTAAAATAATTTTTAGCTAAAATGATACTTTTTCAGCCAAAGTAATCATTTTGGATAATTCAAGGAGCAAAAGTAAAATGTCCTTATTCATTAGTGAAATCTTGGCAAACTAACAGCTACAGGTTATTCTGAAATGTTGTCTCAAGAAAAATTAAAATAGAAATGAAATACAGAAATTAATGAACATCAAGAAATTAAAACAAATCATGGCTTGTAAAGCACTTTTCTGATATGGCACCAAAGTATGTCATTAACATATTTCAAATAATGGACAAACAAATGTAATTATTTCAGCACATAAAACTCATGTAGGTACATTTTTAAAGTATATCAACTTTATAATTGTTAGAGTGGATTGAAAAAATGTCTAGTCTTTCCTCCCTTGCTAGTACTTAAAAAATAAATGGATTCCTAATCTCTCACAGTTATGCATTGTACATCTAACATATTTTATAGAGATGATTCTGTACCTACCATTGTTATCCATTCCAGAGTGAGCACAAGGATGACATTTTACTGAGCATAGAAGATTTCATTTCTAAATTTTCTTGATTTAAAGAGTCTGAGTTTATGGCCGGGATAGGGGTGGTGTTGCACTCTGAATGATGAAAACTAATCTGAATTATTTTAGTTTACCTTCATTTAAAATGATGCCTAATGCATACAGTTTAATTTTACCTCTAACCTTGCATGTTGAATTTCTGTTTGGATGGAATTTGAAATAATAAATATCAATATTTGTGTACATGAAAAGGCAAACTCTTCTCCAAAGGTAAGTTCTGCCATATAAATTGTACTTTGGACTCATCAATGACTTTTCTTCGCTTATTTTTGTTTTGTTTTGTACCTCACTTACTATTTTAAGTATTAAACATTAGATTTATCTAATGCATTATTTTTTAAAAAATTACCGTATTTTCCAGCGTATAAGACGACTTTTGAAACGAAAAAAAGTCAACCGAAAATCGGGGGTCGTCTTATACGCCGAGTATATCCCGAAAAACGTCTCGATATGCTGCTAAACGAATTTTCCAACTCGATCCCGCACCAATCACTGCAAGGCTGCTCGGACCGCCTCTCTAACTCAGCCAATCCAAGCAGGCTTTTTATGCATGCAAATTATACATGTTCTGTACCCGAAGCTACACTGTGTTCTAGTAAAAAGCCTGCTCAGATTGGCCAGAGTCAGAGAGGCGGTCTAT
>PVKE010003629.1:0-45436 GCA_004027555.1 Craseonycteris thonglongyai | reverse complement strand
TCAGTAGCCTATCAATATAAGCACATTTTGAAACAGTGCAGTAATTTTGGATTGTGGAAAAAATTTAAATACATAAGAACGTTATTTCACTAAGGTTTATTTCATTTGGGTTTTCAAATAGATAAGGAACTAAATTAAAGTATTGCTTAATAGTATTTATAAATATTAGAAGCTCATAAAAGATCCTAAAAGCAAATTTTAAAACCTTCACATAAAAAAGGGGACTGTGATTAGATTATAGAAGTGAAATGCCATCAGTCTCAGGGCCAGAGGAGAAAAGGCAACATAAAGATAGCAGACTAGTAACTTACTCACTTACTACGAACTTTTTACTCTTACTCTTTTCAATGTCCCATTTAATACTGGTATCAATTAAACTTGATACATACTAATAACATTCCTACACAGAATAAATTTTTTGAGTTTATAAATAAACTTCATAGTTCAGCTAGAGTAGTATGAATTGTAGTCTCACTAGAGTTCATAGATGTTATTTATATAAATAAGGACTTTGTTCTGATCTCTGCACTGAATTTTCAGTTTTAATATGAAAAAAAAAGAAGCAAAATATTTTCTAAATTCAGTTACATTAGGACAGTGGTTGGCAAACTGCGGCTCGCGAGCTGCAGTTTGCCAACCACTGCATTAGGAGATGCCAGGATAGCTCAAAAGGTTAAATGCTTGCCTTGCAACCTCAAGGTATAGGGATTGAAACCCGGCCCCAAGCTATGCAAACCCATATGTTGAACTGTGGTACAACTGGTAACCACCAGATGGCAGCAGAGGTTCTCACCTCCCATATGGGAGGCCCCCAGTTCAGTTTCTGTCCAGTGCAGCCCCACATCCACCTGTGTGGAAGGAAACTGTCACAACTAATGATGTGCAACTGTGGAAACTGCTCTGGGCCCTCCCCTCTTCTCTCAACTTCTCAAACAATCTTTTAAAAAAAAAATTCGCGTTCTTTACCTAGAAGTGTAAAAAATGTATGGCGGTGTCTTTATATGGTACCATATAGATTTGCAAGTAATATGACAAATAACCATGACATCAAAACATCCAGAGCACAAGTATCATTTAATTTATTTTACTCCACACCAGAAGGCATTACAGGGACATTTGTGACTAAAAGCAAGCTGTAACTGCAACCTAGAGCTCTTTTAACATCAGCAACAAAGAGACTTTGGTCTTAAGAGTTTCAAATCTGTTCCAGATAGTAAAGAAGAGTTCTGAAAATAAACAAGTAATAGTAACTGATTTAATTCAATCTCTAATACACACACACGTAAACATTTCTGAAACTTTCAGTTTGGTTTATTGTTACTAAAGTACATTTTATACTAATTGCATGGCATTTTTCAAAATGTTGGTATTATCCAGGGCAAGGGTAGCCAACCTTTTGGCTTCCGTGGACCACATTGGAAGGACTGTCGTGGGCCACACATAAAATACACTAATGTCAGGTAATGAGATTTAAAAAAAAAAAAGCAAAACAATCTCATACTATTTTAAGGAAGTTAATGAATTTGTGTTGTGTCGCATTCAAAGCCTTCCTGGGCTGCATGCAGTGGACTGTGGGTTGGACAAGCTTGATCTAGAACTTTTGGGTTTCAAAACCAACGATCCTTCTCTCAATGCTAAAAAGTTAATTTTAGCTGGATCTTGACAAAGATTCCCCCCTTAACCAATCTTTGACTTGTTTAAGCCCTCTTTTCAACTAGTCCTTATACTGGGCCCCTTTTTTGTCCTGCCTTTAGTCTAATTTAGTAGAAATCCCTCTGTGTATAATGTCTTCTTTAGTCATTTTACATCCTCATGCTGCTCATTGGCTATAAATACCCAGTTTTCTACCCTACATTTGGAGTTGAATGAAGTCTTTACCATTTTTAACAAATGTCAGCATAATTTTTTAGCAGCATTGTGAGGCAGTCTCTTAAGGACTTTGGCATTATGGTAGGATATGTATTAGAGGTTAAAATCCTGAACATTCAAGTCCAATTGTATGGGTTCCCATCCGTTATCTACTGCTGTATGCGTAATTTAGGTGAACCATGTGTCCTTGATCTTCAGATGATTAACATGTTCTGAATTGAGTCTTAAACCATGAGAATATATGTGGTATGACAACTAAGTTTGCGAACTCATCCTAAAAAAAATGCTACATACCTCACTGCTGAATATCGCTATTCACCTTCAAGGGCTCCTCTTGGGAAGGTATGCACCAATACCAGTGCCTAGTCCACCCTTCAAAGCAATTTTGGGATTCTTTTGGAATGGCCATCAGAGCCATTGTATAACCTTGATGTCCTCAATGTCATCAAAATGTCTTTCTTTCAATATTTTCTTTATCTTTGAGTAAAAAAAGTTACTGGGGGCCCAGCCCAGATCAGGTGAGTAGAGAGGTGTTCCAATTTTTGTTTACTGGCTAAAAACTCCCTCACAGACAGTGCCCTGTAAGCTGCTGCATTGTGATACAAGAGCCATGAGTTGTTGGCAAAAAGTTTGGATCATTTTCATCTTTTTCACACAGTCTTTTCAGCACTTCCATATAGTTAACTTGGTTGACTGTCCTGTTGGCACAAATTCATAATGAACAATCCCTGTGATATATAAAAAGGTTAATTTGGACTGACATAACATTTTTGGTCATGGAGAATTGGCTGACTTCCATTGTGCAAACTGATACTTTGTTTCAGGGTCATATTGGTACACCCATGTTTCACCATCAGTGATAACATGGCCCAAAAGATCATCTTGACTCTTCAAAAGGTCTTGGCAAACTTCGACTCTTCTTTGCTAATTTTGTTCATCAGTGAGTTTCTTCGGGACCATTTTTGCACATACCTCTCTCATGCCAAGATTTTCATTGAAGATTTTCCTAAATGTTTTTCTATTGATGTTTACTTGGTCTGCTATGCTTCTTATAGTCAGTCAGCCGACGATTTTGATGCACAGTTCGATGAATTTTTGCAATGTTCTCGTCAGTTCTGCTTGTTACTGGACACCCTGACCTCTCTTCATCAGTGACACTTCTCTCCCCTCAGAAAAAAGAAAAATGTTGAATCCATTTGGCACACTGTCATTTTCATCATGGCATTATCCCCATCAACTTGGACCAAAATGTCCCTGATTTCTCTTCCACTCTTGCCAAGTTTAACAAGAAATTGAATGTTTTGTTTTTTTTAAGATTTATTTTTATTGTTTTTGACAGAGAGGGAGAGAGATAAAGAGACAGAGAGAAGGGGGAGGGTCCAGAACAGTCTCCATAGTTGCACATCATTGGTTTTTCCACATAGTTTCATTCCACGGGTGGGTGCGGGGCTGCACAGGGTGGGAACTGGGCTGGAGTCTCACGCTGGTGAGAACTGAACTGGGGGCACTCCCCAGTTCAGCATATGGGTCCACATGGGCCGGGGCCGGGATTCGATCTTCGGTCCATGGGGCTGCAAAGTGAGCACTTAACCCACTGAGCCATCCCGACTTCCCAAGAAATTGAATGTTGCTGTAATTCAAGCTCCAACATTCTCATGACAGCACACACAATAAACATGCAACAACAATGCCACTCAGCAAAACACTGCCACATGTTGACATGAACATAGCTGTGTGACTGATATACCAAGGTCACTGAGTTTTGTATAGTGCTACCAGCACAAGTGCACGGTGGTAAGTTTGCAAACTTAATTGTCAGACCTCATATGCACATGCGAGAGCCTATTCACAGATAGATTCTACCACAGTGAATTCTGTTCAGACTGAAAGACCTGGGAACTCTACTACTAGGTTAGAAATCATGCTCATACCATTGGATATTGGGGCATTTTGACCATGGGCACCTAGCCTGTAATCTTACCGTCTGCAACTCCTGCACCTGATTGGTTGTTCAGGCAGGTAATAGGGTAGAAAAGGTATAAGAGAAAACAATTACAATGTTTTTACTCTTCCCAGTCTGAATTCAGAGACAGCAGTCTATGTTTCAGTGAAACCAGTGTGTTGTGTGTCCCTGCCATTAGATTAAAGCAATGGTAGACTTCAAAGTGTCAAGCAGCTGCATGGACCAGGACTTACTCAACTAGAAGCTATCAATACCCTGTATTCTAATCACCAACATACCTTACTTAGCCCAATGACTCAGCCATTTTTGTTGAAAATTCACGCTCTATAACAATTCCTGCTCACACCCTGTTAAAAATTCCACATTATTTGCTACCCCAGTGCTCATTAATCTTAATAAGAGCACAACATACTGAGAATTGTTGCCTACCTAAATCAGGAGACAGTGCAATATTGCCTCTTCATCATGAATATAACTATGTAATCTGGCACCTAGGAATCTCAAAGTGAATATTCCCTCTCTGCACCTAAAATCATGGCCCCTATGCAAATAGTTAACCACCAGTGTTTAAGGAAGAATGTGAGTTTCTCTAACCTCTCCCCAAAATATCATATATTAGAAGAAGAAAATATAAGGATTAATTTGTCTCTCACAAAGTACTAAGGTATCAAATGGTTATATTTAGATTACTCTCTGCTACTGTTGATCTAATCCAAATAAGCTCTATCAGACATTTTGGAACTGGATGTTTAGGATACCACTAATTTGATTTTAATTAGAAATAGTGACAAATGGAAAATGTAATGTTAGAAGCAACATGAATGATCCCATAATTTTTATGAACAAAAAATTCTACCTTCTTGACAGCTTATTTATGAAGAGAATACTCCAATTTACGTACGTGGCAATCACCGTTCATTGGAGCAGGCTGCTATGCTAAACTTAAACTTACTTTGGAAAAATAATTAGCAAGAAGCATAAAATTTATCCTGCTAACAACCCAATTATTGGCAACTTGAAGTAACAATTCTATTCATTTCTGCGTATATTCTCTCCAAAACTCTTAAAACAAGAATTATTCATGTTTCATTTTTTTGTTACCTCTGGGATCTTCAATGGTTTCAGAGAGTAGTTCACCAGTCATTAGTAAAGAGTTACTCTATCTTGAGTGACACTTTAATTATGCTCAATTCATAATTCCTTACTTTATAAATGTATACATTTTTACTACTATGTTAAATGTAAATTATATCTTTACAACAACAAATGGTAATGTATAGCCATTATTTCATTAATGTTATTTAACCAGTTTCTGTAGAAACCCCATTTTTCTTAACTAGTTTTGGATATAAAGCAGATCCCCAAAGTACTTAAACTAATTTATTATTGTTCATTGCTCTAATCCTTGGGGAGAAATATACTAACATTCAAGGTACAAAAGGACATTATACATTAAATACATAGAGGTCAGTGATAATCCACATTGGATTTGAGACAGTCTTATTCAATAATATTTGTCTTCTAGGACACAGTAAAAATGTTTAAAGTATTTTGATAGTAACATTAAATGACAAGAGTCTTGTCTTTAATAAAAATTGTTAGCACTTGTGCTAATAGCCTATTACAAGTTTTACAGAATATGCTCTAACATTTCAATCGGTATTGTCACGAATTTATGTTAACTTCTTTTCTTTTTTGAAATTGATTGAAATGGTAACATATTGAATAGGTTGAATATTTCCATCACTTGTGATTTAAAAGATAACTAATTAGAAGGGAGGGGAGGAGCATTTAAACGTTCAAACTCACCTGCTGCAGATGATGATTCTCCAGTGATCCGAGCCTCCCCTATTTGTTCAGGGTGCTTGCCACTGCTGTTCAGTAAGCGCCATTCACTCAAGTCAGTGTTACTTTCATAAGGCTTTTCCACACACGTGATTTTCATTTTAGTCTCCATGAATTTGTACATGTTACTTAATTTTCCCAAAATTCTTTTATTCACAATAGTGTGGGTAAACTGAAGATTTCCAAGTAGTGGTATGTGGCACTTTAAAAAAAATGCGATTACAAAATAGTTTTACTTAATTGCATTATAGTTGATATAATTTTGATTATATGTGACATCATGGAAAACATGATTATTATATATGAATAATAGTAACGTAAATGGAAAGGCAGCACTAACTACCTGTGTTTCTATAAAAATGATACTGGGCCATCCTTAACTTAGAGCAGTATAAATACAGTACAGGGTTCTCCAATCTGAGACAGCCGCGGAGTCCCCCAGAGGACTTGTTAGAACAGATTGCTGGACTCAAACCCCACAGTTTAGGATTCAGCTGGGGTGCTGCACAAGAATTTGTCTTTCTAATAACTTCCCATTTAATGCCCCGGCTGCTAGTCCAGAGATCACACTCTGAGAAGTATTGATAGAGAAATTTTTGAAGTTGAAGTTTACTGCAATATTTTTTTGGAATACATAAGGTGTAATATATCTATGACTTCAAAAAGAACTATCAGTTTTAAATGAGGTCAATTTATGAACTGCAAAAGAAAAAGGTCAAAAGAAATTAGTGTCAGGGAGGAAATACCAGCAATTCCTTTTATGTGGAAGATTCATTTTGAGCTGATGGAAAGCAAGACTGGATTATCAAATATTACATCTACTAAATCTAATGATGTTTATTGTAACATTGTTTGTTATGGAGAAAAACTGGAAAGAACCCAAGTGTTCATTTAACAGAGGCCTAGTTAAACCACAGTATGCTCCAATATAAAGGACTTCAAAAGAATTAGATTGATTTGGATATGCTGATATGGGACAAATTTGAAGATACATTATGCTTTAAAAAATGAATCAGAAAAGATGCATAATTTCTTTGAATAAATTATAGAGGCAATATCACCAAGATGGAGGGGTAGGAGGTCCCAATGGTGCTGTCTCCCCCACAAAAACAACAAACAATAACACCAATGAAAATAGCTCTAGGGAAGCTCTGCTCTACAAAGAAAAAGCAGCAGAAATCTTGAGCTCAGAAACCAAAGATGGCTGCAGAAAAAAGCACAGGAAGTACTTTGCCTGAGTCATGTCATCCTCCAGCCCAAGGCAGCCAGGAGGGGGTGTCCTTGGAAGCATTTCACCCCAGAGGTGAAAGGAGAGCAGAAGAACCCCAGCATGCCTCACTGCCACGCACATGTGCAGCCTTTGCTATGATTGCAGCTGATGGAGCTGCTTGGAGTCCCCCCTCCAACAAGCTGTAGCTGTGATGAGACCTGCCCCCAGGGCCCCAGTAACTACTGTGCCCCATTTTACAACATTGGGAAGCCACAACGCCTCATTATCTATGGGACCAGAGAAGCTGCCACTGCTCAGCCCTGCCCCAGGTCCTAGGTAGAGGCTTTGACATGCCATTACCAGGCTAAGTTGCTGCTGCTCTAAACCACCCTGTCTATTCAGACATTTGGCTTTAATGAGCCACGTCCTGGACATACTGCTGTTTTCTGTGACTGTCCCCTGGACCCAGAGTTGGAACTCTGAACTACCATTCACAGGCCATGATGCTACTGTGCCCTGCTCCCTGGCCCAAGCCACCATTGCACTGTCATCCCAGAGCCCTTGTCACTGCATGTACCCCTCAGTTCCCTAGTCACTCCAGCGAATCCCAGATACCTCAACCTTAGTTCCACAGAAGTCTGCACATGCTTGCACCTCAGACACTGGTGCTACTATCAGGGCAAATGTACCTGTACCCCAAAGTCAGAGCACTGGTAGTTGTGTGTGCACCGGATCTCAGGACTAGCTCTGCTGATGATCTGGTGCCAGCACACCAGACCTACCAGGAGGGATTTGCTCAGGCCTTCCTCGCGCACGTGTAAAAGGAGAACAAAGGGACCACAGCAGACTTCACCTCCAAGGACCCTAATAGCCCTAGTTGCCACTGCCACTTAGAGGACCTTTGCAGTCTTGGCTACAGAAGACCCCCACAGTGTTTCCCAACATTGACCTCAGCTGGTGGAGCAGTGTGGAGAATATATTGCTTTGCCTTCCCAGAAACCAGAGATGCTACTCCCCAGCCAGCCAGTGACCTCCCAGACACCTTCAAGTAAGGGAATTTATCACCACTAGAACTGCCTTAGAAGTGCTAAAGGGAGTTCTTCAAGCTGACACGAAAGGAAGCTAATTAACAACATGAGAAAATTAAAGTATAAAATCTGGTAAAAATAAATGAAGTCCAATTCAAAATACTCTAATACTGCAGTGGTGATGTGCAAATCACACTGAACTCTAGCAAACAGGATAGAAGGAAAAATGTTTATAGCTACAATATTTTGTTAATAGAAACATAATGCAAAAGATTTAAATTGAGACACCAACCAAATGAAATCGAAAAGCAAGTAAATGAGTAGAACTTTTTTATGGAATTGAAGTTAAGTTGTGATCAGTTTACAAATAGGCTGTTATAACTATAAGATATGTTGTAAAAGCCTTATGGTAATTACAAAGCAAAAACAAAACAAAAATAGTAATAGAATCACAAGTGATAGAGAGAAAATAATCAAACCATACCACTACAGAAACCCATCAATGTGCAAAGAAAGACAGCAAGAGTAAGAAATTAACAAAATGGTGAATAGTAAGTCCTTACCTACTGATAATTACTTTAAATTTGTAAATGGTTTAAATCCACCACTTAAAAGACAGAAAATGGTTGGAAGGATAAAAACAAAAAAAGCCAAGATTCTGCCTACAAGAGACGACATAAGCTTTCACTCATAGGATAATGGTGCAGGGATGGAAAAAGATATACATGCAAATAAAAACCAAAAAGAGAACAAGGGTAGCTGTACTTATATCAGATAAACTTTATATCAGATATAAACTTTAAGCTAAAAGTAGTCAAGAGAGACAAAGTCATATAATTAATAATAAAAGGGGTCAATTCATCAAGAGGATATAACATTTGTGAACATATACACACCCAATTTGGAGCAACTAAATATATTAAACAATTGTTAACATATGAAAGCAAAAAATAGACAGCAATGCAATAATAGGGGACTTCGATATTCCACTCTCAATGGATAAATCATCCAGAAATAAAATCAATTAAGCAATAATAGACTTGACCTATACTTTAGATCAAATACATCTAAGAGACATCCATAGAACATTCTATACAATAGCAGAAAAATATATATTCTCAAGTGTACATGGAATGTTCTACAAATTAAGTCACAATATTAGTGCACAATACAAGTCTTAAGAATTTAAGATTAAAATCATATGAAGTATTTTATTTTCTGACCACAATTTCATAACAAAAGTCACCAAGAGGCAGAAAACTATGAAATTCACAAATACATGGTAATAACACCATACACTTCTGAACAGCCAATGGGTCAAAGAAAAAAATCAAAAGGGAAATAAAGGAAACATCTAGTGATAAACAAAAATGGAAACATACTAAAACTTAGGGGAAAATATAGCAAAAGCAGTCCCCAAAAGTAAGGTCATAGTAATACTAAGTAATACATAGTAAGGTCATAAGACAATACTACTTAAACCACAAAATACAAAGGATCATAAGACTATCAATAATTATATACCAACAAATTAGATAAATTAGAAGAAATGAATCAATTTCTAGAAGCATACAACCTAACAAAACTGAATCATAAAGAGTCTGAACAGACCCAGAACAAGTAAGGATACTGATTCCTTCATAGTAGCTTAAAAAAAAAAACTATTTACCACTGCTAAGACACTTTGATTGCTTCTATCTTTTGACTTTATAAATAAAGTTGCTATAAACATGGCTGTGCAAATATTTGTTTATGTTTGTGTTTCATTCTTTCGCATATAAATCTGAAGTAGAATCGCTAAAGCATATAATGCTATTTTTAGTATTTTCAGGAACTGCCATATTGTTTTCCATAGCAGCTACACCATTTCACATTCCCACCACTAATGCAGGAGGGCTCTAATTTCTCCACATCTCCACCAACACTTTGTGTGTGTGTGTGTGTGTGTGTGTGTGTGTGTGTGTGTGTGTGTGTGTGTTTGTGCGTGCGCGCGCGCGCGCCCATAATAGCCATCCTGTTAGGTATGAAATACTTTCTCACTATGGTTATTTCCATTATTTATAGCTATTTGTATATCATCTTTAAAGAAATGTCTATACAAGTCCTTTGCTCATTTTAAAATCAAGTATTTTGTTCCATTGTTGAATTTTAGGAGTTCTACATATATTATGGATATAAATGATCAGATATATGATTTGTAAATATTTTCTTGCATTCTGTAGATTGCCTTTTTACTTCATTAATATTGTTCTTTGATGAATAATTTTTAAATTTTGATAAAATATGTCTACTTTTTCTTTGTTGGCTGTGCATTTGATGTCATATCCAAGAAATAATTGCCAAATCCAATGTCATGAAAATTTCTCCCTATGTTTTCTTCTAAGAGTTTTATAGTTTAGCACTTACTGTTAGGTCTTTGATCTGTTTTAACCTAATTTTTGCATAAGACATAAGGCAGGGGTCCAATTTCATTCTTTTGCATCTGGATATCAACTATTCCCAGTACCATATGTTGTAACAATTCTCTTTTTCCCAATGAATGGTCTTGGCAATCTTGTAAAAAATGATTTGACCAGATATGTGAGGGTTTATTTCTGGATTCTTTATTCTGTTGCATTGGCCTATATGTCTGTTTTATGCCAGTACCACATTGTTTTGATTACTGAAGCTTTGTAGTAAGTTTTGACAATCCAAGGTGTGAATATTCCAACTTTGTTCTTTTTCAAGGTTATTTTGATTATTCAGGGGCCCTTAAGATTCCATATGAATTTTAAGATGGATTTTTCTATTCTCTCAAAAAACACAATCAGAATTTTGATAGGAACAGCACTGAATCTGTAGATCACTTTGAATGCTATCAGTATCTTAACAATACTGTTTGTCAATCTAAAAAGTTAAGTGCTGGCTAGAATGCTGGGAAACAAGCCCCTCATGAATTTACTAGCAGAATTGTTAAATATGGTCATTTTGAAAGTGATTTGTCAACAGCTATTAAAATAGAAACATACATACCCTTTAATACAGCAATCCCACTTTACATGATCTATTTTTAGAAATACAATCATCACAGTATAAATATACATGCATAATGATATTGCATTATTGCTTGTTATAGTAAAAAACAATTTGATAAAATGTAAATATTCACTAGAGAAATAGTCAAGTAAATTATATATTCACATTATAAAATATGCAGCATCTTAAATATGTGAAAGATAAAATAAATCTATATAGATATACCTGGATCAGAGGTAAGGAGGAACCATGCATATGATCCTATTATTGTACAATCAAAACACACACACACACACACACACACACGTATACGGGGGCTGTCTGGAAAGTAGCCATGTAAGATGAAAAATAGAGGTATTTATGGCTGGATTTTTATTCTGAATAGCCCCCATGTGTATGTGCATACACACACACACAAATATTGGCTTATAACATTGATTACCTGGGCAGGAGGCCCATAGGTTTGAGGTGATTGCTAAATAGAAACAGTGAAAATACAAGGTTTTATTTTACATATCTTTTTATAGTAGTTATTCTTTTACCTTTATGGATAGAGTTTCTTGCTTTAGAGGTCACAGTACGCAGTGTAATTATAAGTTCAAAAATGTTTTTGTTTGGTTTTTTTGGATACCCTAGAAAGTGAGAGTAGTGTTATTACATTATCTTAGGAATGACCTGATTTCAACTTTTATAATAAAAAGTTAACATAAATCTTAACTTCTGAAGCACAACTTCTTCATATTTTTTTCCAATAATTTATATAAAGCAGTTTAGTAAAATGAATATTTTTTTCTTGTTTTTTCTTGCTGGGTATTTGATATTTATAAACATAATCAGTTAGAGTGCAAATCAAGAAAAAGAAATAATAGAAGTGCTGTATAAAATTAAAAAATCTTTAGCAATTAAATTGATAAATTCTCAGATACAGTTTTTATCTTGATATGCAACAGTACATATTTACTTGAAAATAAAGTTATATTTCCACAGTGAAAAATCAAGTGCTAGAATGGAGAAAGAGCTTAGAAATGCTATTGTAAAAATACATATTTTGAGCACTGTTAAAAAGAACACTATGCATTAATAAAAATAGTTCCACCATGTTCATTTACAGGAAAATACACTAAAAGAAAAAGCACAGCATGGGCATTAAATGTTACTTTCTCAGAGTTAGTGGGAAAAATGTACATTATTAATGCGTTCAATTTCCACAATATATATCTTGCAGAGAACTAAAACATTCAACTTTTCTATTCTTTATGGCACATATTTAGCTAAATGTCTATCTGCTATTATTTTTAGATTAAAAGCCTTATGATGAAAAATAGGAACATTTATGTAACATCATTTTCATTCAGTCTATAAAGAAAGACTATTATGGAGTAAAATGTCAGATAGTGGATTATTCAGACTATTTGTTAGTTCTTACTCTTCTCTTTGTTGTTTCTTAAGGCAATATTACTGTTTAATTAATAGCTCTATCAAAGAAGGCTTTAACTTAAAAGAAGAAACCAAATGTATAGGTAAAACTAGGAGCTACATAAATGGAAAGCAGTATTGCAAGTAATATAAAATGTCTGATGAATCAATTACATTTGCATAAACTATACTGAAAGATCCTGCTCTCACTGTCTGGCAGTTAGTAGAAAGAAGGATAGCCTATTTGAACATAAAGGGCATATTATAATTACCTTGAAAAATTTCAGGTTTGCCTAGTATGTCTTACCTCAGTTAACAGTCAAATTTATCTTTTTTATTTTTTTAAGATTTATTTTTCTTGTTTTTGACAGAGAGAGATACAGAGACAGAGGCAGAGAGAAGGGGGAGGGCCCAGAACAGTCTCCATAGTTGCACATCACTGGCTTTTCCACATAGTTTCATTCGACACGTGGTTGTGGGGCTTACACAGGGCAGGAACTGGGCCAGGGTCTTGCCCCGATGAGAACTGAACTGGGGGCACTCCCCAGTTCAGCATATGGGTCCACACGGGCCGGGGCCGAGATTTGATCCTCAGTCCCCGGGGCTGCAAAGTGAGCACTTAACCCACTGAGCCATCCCGGCTTCCCTGAAATTTATCTTATCTCTAAATTATATATCCACAGAATGGTAAAACATAGCCAATAGATATGATCATAAGAGGAGAGATACAGAGTTAGAATAAAAAACTGGCAAAAGTATTGATAACATATATAATTATTTAGGATTTTAGAGAACGTAATAGACCAAAGAAAAATCATCTGCATTAAAAAAAGTTCAAACTTTATATTGATAGGAAATGTACTAGAATAATGATTATATAATGCCTCTGGAGCAATGAATAAGAAATGGGATTTATAAACTAGTTCATAGATATTGATTAGAAACCTAGGGAGATGGTAATGAAGGGAAAGAGAAAAGTGAACATAATGTTTATTTTCCTTCCCACCTATTGTCATGTTAAGTCTTTCTATTGCAGACCCTGTCTTGGATTCAATAAAAGAAGAATATATACATATAATATATAAGAAAGAGGACTATAAAATGAGTTTATCTCAGTCATCTACTGGATATGTCATAGTGAGTGAGAAAGGGAGGTTGAAGGAAAAATAAAGTGGTAGTGGGGAAGAAAGCTATGCCAGAGATACTAGTCATTTACTAAGAATGCACACATGTTAAATGAACTTAATTCATCATTTATTTTCACTGTTTTGCTAAACTGTTTATGTGACTAAGGCTAGTACAATCTGATTATTTCCATATAATTAAAACTCTACTAATTAAAAAAATTACATTGTACCCTAAGAATATTAAAAGTTACCTGAAGGTTCTTTATTCAGTGAAGTAAAATTGACTGTTTTAGAAAAGCTTGGCCTAAATATTCTAGGACGTGCTTTTGAAGGTTTAGTTGCATGGGGTGAACACTGTTTGGAAGTTCTCCCTGGAAATATTTAGAAAATATGTTAGATATAAGATCTATTATATTTATAACTTTTTAATATGCAGTGAGTTAGTTGTCAAAAACAAAATTTTTAAAAATTGAAATAACATTTTTCTTTAATTAAGATGAAATATATACATTTATAAAGATAGCTTTTAAGTCAGAACTAAATGAAAGAGGCAAGTAACAAAAGGCCACGTAGTTTAAGATTCCATTTCTATGAAATGTTCAGTACAGGCAAATTTTATGGAGATAAAAATTAGATTACTAGTTGCCTAGAGCTGGTGGTATATAAGGGGACTGGAGGATGATGACTAAGTAGTGTAAAGGCGGTTTTTTTCCCTAAAAAATGAAGATGTTCCAATGTTTAATGTGGTGATAGAAGCAATGTCCTAAAAGCCATTGAATTGCACACTTTAAATGAATACATTATATGGTATATGAATTATATCTCAGTAAAGCTATTAAAAAGATTAACATCTGACTTTTCATCACAATGGATACCAGAAGGCAGTGGGATGACATATTAAAACATTGAAAGCAAAAAATCTAACCAAAAATGTTATACCCAGAAAAACTACCATTAAAAAATAAAGATGAAGTGATGTCAGAAGCATGTAGCCGGAAAGGTCCCCTTGATTTCTCCCCTTGAAGTTATGAGTTGAACAACTATACTTGTAATTCAACAAAGCTGTACAACACACAAACATGTCTGAGAGATTCATGCATCAAAGCATCTGAAGGTGGGTGTTTTGGGATAAATGGGAGGGTGGAAGGAAGAAGAGACAGGTATTAGGGACACAGCCTGGAGCTTACTGTGGGGCTTAGGAGAGGGGAGGGAGCAGGTTGCAGAGGTGCTTTTCATAGGTCTGACTGAGCATTCCTGCCTAATATAGTTAAACCCAGTGATGGGGCAGAGACTCAATACCAAAGTGTGAGAGCTGTGTTCTAGCAACTGCCATTGCCAGGCAGAAAACAGACAGAGTGGCTGTCCACCACCCTGCACCCTGCAAGAGCTCACCTCCCCAACATCTCCCCAGAGTTAGCAGTGGGCCCCAGGAGAAACCGTAGTAGCAAGAGTCAGGTTAGACAGCAGAATATCTATAGCCCTGAGAACTGGAAAGACAGTTCTGAGCAGCAGACATACACTGCAGCTAATCCCAGTGTCAAGGATGGAAATATAGAGGTGAGGCATCTGAGGTCTGGTAGTTGCCATTAGTGGGAGGAGAACAAAGCCACAATACCAGTAGCCTCTTCCGGCCCACCCCACTTTCTCCCATCAAGGCTCATTTCAGTGGGGACATTTGGGACACCTCAGGCAACACGACAGTGCATCTGGCTACAAGTGGCAGCACCAGGATTTCAGGGGCTTTGAACCCCACCTCACACCACATTCTCTTGGGGTGGTGCCCTGAGACTGAAGTGGCCTAGTTATTGAGGAGATGCCCACTTCCCCAGAGAATACAAATAATTTTCCACAGCCCAGTAGAGAGCTGAGAAACTGTAGCAATGTAAAAGAAAATAAAATACTTGTGTTCCAGTGCCACCTAATGGAAAACAAAAGAAAGGTCTTTTCATATCAACCTGTTGCCATATATTCCTAGGCAGACAAAATAATCTATAAAATACTATGAACAACCAAGGTAACAAGGCAACTCAGAAAATACAAAATCTCCAGAAAAACTTTAAGGACATAAAAAAATATGTGAGTAAATGACACAGAATTCAAGACTGCAGTTTTGAAAAAACTCAATGAAATGTAAGAATACTCAGGCAGTTTGATGAACTCTAAAAAAAGAAATATACCAAAGAGATCAGAACTTTAAGAAAAAGAACCAAATAGAAATTTTGGAGTTGAAAAACTCAATAAAAGGAATGAAGAATCACATGGTAAGCTTAGAATATAGAGCTAGCCAGATAGGGGAAATAATTAGTGATATCAAAAATATACATCTGGAAATGATGCAGATGGAACTAAGAGAGACTTGAGAGTAAAAAAAAAAAGAACTCACAAGAAATACCTGATTTCATCAGAAAGATTAATATAAGAATAATGGGTATACCAGAAAGAAGAGAAGGAAACAGAGAACCTATTCAAACAAATAGTTAATAAGAACTTCCCAAAGTTATAAAAAGAATTGGATCCTCAAATCCAAGAAGCAAACAAAACACCTAATTACCTTAATCCAAGAGGCCTTCTCCAAGGCACATTGTATTAAAATTGTCAAAAATTAATAACAAAGATAAAATTATAAAGGCAGCCAGGGAAAAGAATGTATGGTGAAAAGGTAATTTATAAAGAAAAGCCCAGTTGGTTATCGTAAGTTTTTATGAAGAAACTCTACAAGCTAGGCAGGCGTGGAATCAAATATTCAATTATTGAAAAAGAGAAGTTACCAACAAGAATAATATATCAAGAGAAGTTATCCTTTAGATATAAAGGAGTAATACTTTTCTAGGCATATAGAACCTGAGGGAATTTTTCAGAACAAGTCCTGCATTATAGGAAATATTTCAGTGTTTATTCGTCCTGAAATAAAAAGACACAATGATACAAAACTATGAGTCAGATGACTAATAGATAGAGAAAAAAAGGAAAATACCAATCCTTATACAAAATAAGCACTATACACAAATATAATAAGGTTAAAAGGAGGTAAAAGCATATTAAAAAGAAGACAATAGGTACTGCAATTCAGAAATGAACTCATAGCACAAATAGGGATAGTTTATGAAAACAAATAAAAAATGGGAGGGGATATAGGTCTGAATTTGCAAAGCAGAGTGAAGAACAAAGATTACTGTATATATAAAACTATTTTACATAAAATCAATGGTAAGCATGCAAGCACACAAAACACACATAACACAGAGAACACACAACATAAAAAAGAAGAAACAGGGAAAAAATCATATAATACCACCAAGCTAAAAAATAGACAAAAGGCAAAGAAACAAATCACCTAGCTAACAGGAAAAAAGAAAATAGATAAAATGGCTTTAGGAAGTCATCATGCGTCAGTAACCACCCTAAATGTAAATGGCCTGTGCTCATCAATAAAAAGGCACAGAGTAGCAGATTGAATAAAAAACAACAATAACAACAAAATCATATATTGCCTTCAGGAAACATCTCAGTTGCAAGGATATATATATCTATTCAAAGTGAAAGGGTGGAAAATTATACTCCAAGCAAATGGCATCCAGAGAAAAGTGGATGTAGTCATATCTGATGAAACATTTCAAAATAAGAAAGGTAACAAAAGACAAATATGGACATTTCATAATGATAAAGGGGACAATACATCAAAAACACATAATACTTATCAATACAAATGCTCCCAATCAAGGAGTACCGAATTATATAAAGCAACTACTGACAGAACTAAAGGGAGAAACTGACAAAATACAATTATAGTAGGGGACCTAAATACCCCATTGCCAAATAGAAAAAAAAAAAAAAATCAGCCCTAAATAACATATTAGAGGAAATAAACATAATTGACATTTACAGAACCTTTCATCTAAGAACCCCCTAGATTATACATTTTTCTCTAGTGCACATGGAATATTCTCAAGGACACACCATATGCTGGATCACAGAACTAGACTCAACAAATTTAAGAAGACTGAAAGTATACCAAGCATCTGCTCTGATCACAATGTTTTGAAATTAAAGATCAACTGAAAAAAAAAAAAATGAAGAAGAAGAAACTCCACAAATCTGTGGAGATTAAACAACATGCTACTAAAGAATGAGGGGGTGAAAGAAGAAATTAAAAAAAAACAAAAAACAAGAGATGAAAAAGATACATAGAAAGAAATGAGAATGAAAATACAACATATCAAAACTTTTAGGATACTGTGGAAGCAGTAATAACAGAGAAATTTATATTATTTCAGGCTTACCTTAAGAAACAAACAAAATCCCAAATAATTTAACATTACATCTTAAAGAACTAAAAAAAGAAGAATAAATGAAGCCCAAAGTCAGCAAAAGGAAGGGAATATTCAAAATTAGAACAGAATCAAATGAAACAGAGAACAAAAAGACAATAGAAAAAATTAATGTGACAAAGAGTTGATTCATTGAAAAGGTTAATATTAATACAATCGACAAACCCCTGGCTAAAGTCACTGAAGAAAAAGGAGAAAAGACATAAACAAAATAAAAAACAAAAGAGAACTTATGACAGATACCACAGAAATACAAAGGATCATACGAGAATACTATGAAGGACTATATGCCACTAAATTCAATAACCTAGAAGAAATAGACAAGTTCTTAGAAATAAATAATCTTTTTAGACTTAACAAAGAATTGGAAAATGTAAACATACTGATCAACTGTAATGAAATTGAAACAATCATCAAAAACCTCCCCAAAAGTAAAAGTCCAGGACCAGCTGGCTTCACTAGTGAACTCTACCAAATATATGAAAATGATTTAATACCTGTCCTCATCAAATTCTTCCAAAAAATCAAAGAAGAGGCAATACTTCCAAATCCATTTTATGAGGCCAACGTTACCCTGATAACAAAACCTGGTAAGGATAACACACATACATGCACACACACACACACACACACACACATGAAAACTATAGACCAATATTTCTGATGAATACAGATGCAAAAATTATTTTTTATCTTTGTTTTTATTGTTTTTGATAGAGAGAGAGACAGAAAGAGGGTGGTGAGCCCAGAACATCTCCATAGTTGCATGTCATCAGCTTTCGACATAGTCTCATTCCACAGGTGGTCATGGGCTGCTCAGGGCAGGAACCAGACCTGGGACCTCCCATATGGGAAACTCGCCCCAGCGAGAACCAAACTGGGGCCACCCCAGTTCAACACATGGCTCCACACGGGCCGGGGCCTGGATTCGACCCTTGGACCCTGGGGCTGCAAAGTGAACACTCAACCTTAAGCGATCCTGGCATCTGCCAGATGTAAAAATCTTAAACAAAACACTAGAAAATCAAATACATTAACATGATTATACATCACAGTCAAGTGGGGTTCATTTCAGGGGGGCCAGGATGGTTTAACATTCACAAATTGATCAATGTGAAATGCAACATAAACAAGATAAAGGATAATTATATGATCATATCAATAAATGCAGAAAAAGCATTTGTCTTATAGATCTACGGTAAGTGACTTTGGCTTTCAGAGCTAAGTGACTTGGGGGCCCACCTCTCAGGTGAAAATCTTGAAAGTTGGGGTGCCAGGTGTGGGGTCCTCAAGGAGCGAGCATCTGAGAGTTATGAGTTCCTTCCTCATTGTATGTCACTGAGCCAGGGGTGGGGTTTATGGCAAGGTTGTGTCTCAGCCTATCTCATTTCGAAGTGGTCTTATTTTCCACTTGATGTATAAGTCACTTAGCTAGTTTCTAGATTTCTTTCAGAGGGAAATGTTCTGTCTATTGCTGTAAATGGGGTGTGTCGGTAGGAGGAGGTAAAGTGAAGGGTCTCCTATTCATATGTCACCACTTTGAACTGGAACTCTCAGAACATTCCTATTTTTATGATAACCAATCTCCTCAACTTGATATTAGATTCAATATAAACCCTATCAATACTCTAGGAGGTTGTTTGTTTGTTTGTTTGTTTGTTTGCTTCCCCCAGAAGCTAACAACCTGAAACTAAAATTTATATAGAAAGGCAGAAGATGTAGAATAGCCAAAACCATTTGTAAAAGGAAAATAAAATGGTAGGACATTCACTTTCTAATTATAAAATTAACTATAATCTTTTAGTTATCAAAACAGTATGTTAATGACATGATATACAAATAGATTTAAAGAACAGAATGGAGACTCTAATAGTAAACTCTTATAGTTACAGCTAGTTGATTTTCAATTACTTCCCAAGGCAATTCAATAGAAATTGGACTCTCTTTTCACAAATGGTGATGGGAAAATTGGATAGACATTTGTAAAAGATGAAGCTGAAGCTGTAGTTCCCAATATACATAACATTAACTAAAAATAAATACATATTTAAATATAATAGCTAAATTATAACACTTTCAGAAAAAATAGAATATCTTGAGACTGAATTAAGCAATGATTTTTTTAAGGTACACATTTAAAAGAATGATCCATAAAAAAATAATTAAAAATTTGGGCTTGCTCAGAAGTCTAAACATTTGATTGCCATTAATAAAGTTAAGATAAGCTATCAGCTGGGAGAAAATATTTGAAATCATGTATCCAATAAAGGAGTTGTGTTCAGAATATATGAAGAACTCTTAATATTTTAAGAACTTAAAAATACAACTTTAAAAATCGGCAACAATATTTTAAAGACATTTGTCCAATGAAATACACAAATGGCTAATAAACGCATGAGAAAATGCTCAACATCATCAGGGAAATTAAAATTAAAACCACAACGAAGTGCCATTTCTCATCCAACAGAAGGTCTATAATCAAAAGAACAGACAATAGCAAAACATTGGCAAGGATGGGGAGCAATAGAAACCTTTATACTTTGCTACTTCGTATGTAAGTGGAAGAGCCACTTTTGGAAACAACTTGGCATTAAAAATAATGTTAAATGTAACTTTATGATACAACACAGGAACTCTACTCCTAGGTATCCACCTAAGAGAAATGAAAATATATGTCTTCACAAAGAGCAACATGTGAATGTTTATAGCAGTATTACTTATTATTGCTAAAAAATAAACTCAAATATCCACCAACCTGTGAATGGAGAAAGAATATGGACGAGCCTCAAAATATGCTAAGTAAAAGAAGCTACACACAAAACAATGTATGTTGTATGAATATATTCAAATAGTGGTTGCATATAATTGCGAGTGGGAACTAACTGAATTAAACTGTCATGAAGGATCTTATTAGAATGATGAAAATGTCCTAAAACTGAAGATGATGATTGCAGACCTAGGTAAATTTACTAAAATTCTTATACAATTAACATGGGTGAGTTTTATGGTATGCTGTTTGAACCTCAATGAAGTGGTTTTTTAAATAATTGGTAATTAGAGTTCTGGTCAAGATGGCAAAGAAAGTAAACATTGTGCTTCTCTTCTTCCCAAGACCACATTAAAATTACAACTAAATTATAGTACAATCAACCTGGAGAACCATCTGAAGACAAGCTAATGAGAATACCTACAACTAAGAATATAAGGAATTCACTTTGAGACTGGTTGGAGAGGTAGAAATGAGAAATGGGCTGGCCCCACACGCACGTGTGGCAGTAAAGAATCAGGAGGGATATCTGGGCTGCAGACCTCCCCCCTGAAGAGGGAGGAGCCCCAGCACCTCATGGGGCTCCCCATTACAGAGCACCAGTGCCAAAAAGAGAAGCCCTCACATCTGCAGGGGAATAGGAGTGGGAATTTTATCTTTCCAGGAAAGATGGAAGGCAGCTGGAAAACACAGCATCCTCTTAAAGGCTCATGCACAAAATCTCTCACACCCAGGAATTCACCCTGGGCCCTGACAGAAGCACAGAAGCTTAGGAGGTGCCAGAGACATACACGGAGAGACAGTTGTATGGCTTCAGGGTAAGAGCTGGACGGAAGTCAGCACTGTCCCTGTGCTGCAGCCTCCTCCCATGTCGCCCGCAGGCAGACGCCATCTTTCCTGCATTGAGCCCTCCCCACAAACAGCCAAATCTGAATTTTCACTGGTCTGGTGAGTTCTGCTCACTCAACCCTGGTGAAGCCCTGGGACCGTGCACCAATTTGCGCAATGTCAGGGGCATTTTTGCATCTGAGAAGTGACTGGAATTGGCCTGCACTACCGTCTTGGAAAATTGGGGGGAGGGGGATGTCCAAGGGCTACAGGCAGGTGGTAGCTGGTTTTCCAGTTTTCCCAGCACCATTTACTGAAGAGGGTTTCTTTTCCCCCATTGTATATATTTTTGCTTCTTTGTCAAGAATTATCTGTCCAGACATTTGTGGGTTTATTTCTGGGATTTACATTCTGTGCCATTGGTCTATATGTCTAGTTTTCTCCCAGTACCAAGCTGTTTTGATTATTGACACTTTGTAGTATAGACTGAAGTGGGAACATGATGCCTCCAGCCTTATTCTGTTTTTTTGTAGGATTGCTGTGGCAATTCAGGGTCTTTTGTGGTTCCATATGAGTTTGTTTTTTTTAAGATTTATTTTATTGTTTTTGAAAGAGATAGAGTGACAGAGACCGAGAGAGAAAGACAGAGAGAAGGGGAAGAGCCCAGAACAGTCTCCATGGTTGCATATAATCAGTTTTTGGCATGGCTTCAATCCACACAGGTGGGTGGGGGGCCACGCAGAGCCAGAACTGGGCTGGGGGCTTCCTGCATGGGAGGTGTGCCCCCTCAAACCAGGGGCTGAACCAGGGGGGTGAGAACAAAACGGACCTCCTGCATAGGAAGCACACCTCAGTTCAGCACATGGGTCTGCACAGGCCAGTGAGTGTTCAACCCGCTGAGCCATGCCAGCTTCCCTCTGATTTTTTTTTTTTTTAATCTATTTCTCAAAAGGATATCTGGGATTTCGATGGGAATTGCACAAGGTAAAAAGAGAACAGACCAAATAGGAGAAAATATTTGCAAACAATGCCTCTGATAAAGGACTAATACGTACAATCTATACAGAACTCATACAACTCAACAACATTAACAACAACAACAACAAAATGATCCAATTAAAAAATTGGCAGAAGACCTGAACAGACACTTGTTCCATGAAGACATACAAACAGCCAACATATATATGAAAAATGCTCAACATCACTCACAATTATGGAAATGCAAATAAAAACCACAATGAAATACCACCTCACACCTGTTAGAATGGCTATAATCAACAACACAAGGAATAACAAGTACTGGAGAGGCTGGGGAGAAAAAGGAATCCTCAGACACTGCTGGTGGGAATGTAAATTGGTACAACTGCTATGAAAAGCAAACAGTATGGAAATTCCTGAAAATATTAG
Source organism: Craseonycteris thonglongyai (assembly GCA_004027555.1). Classification (NCBI taxonomy): domain Eukaryota; kingdom Metazoa; phylum Chordata; class Mammalia; order Chiroptera; family Craseonycteridae; genus Craseonycteris; species Craseonycteris thonglongyai. The sequence goes on along the minus strand of PVKE010003629.1, from coordinate 22,633 downwards.
GGGTGAAATTGCCATAGAACTCAGCAATCACTCTTCTGGGTATCCACCCAAAAAACTTGAAAACCTTATTTCACAAAGATATATGTACTCCAATGTTCATTGCAGCACTGTTCGCAGTGGCCAAGTCATGGAAATAGCCCAAGTGTCCTTTGATAGATAACTGGATAAAGAAGTTGTGGTACATTTACACAATGGAATACTACTCAGTGATAAGATGAAATACAGCCATTTATGACAACATGGATGGACCTCGAAACCATCATATTAAGCGAAATAAGTCAGACTGAAAATTTTAAGAAACACGACTTCACTTACAGGTGGTATATAAAACTGAAAGTAACAAACAAACAAACAAACAAAAAACATGGACACAGTCAGTAGTTTTTGGTTTCCTAAGGGTAAAGGGAGAATTGACCCTGGGTAGTGAGCACATAATGTAAATATATAGACGGTGTAATGTAGAATTGTAAACCTGGAACCAGTACATTTTACCAACCCAACACCACCGCAATAAATCCAGCAATTAAAACCAAAACCTTAGTGAGAACTTCAACAAAAAGTAAGTACAAAAAACAAACAAACATAGAAACCATAAAATAGAACCTCTCAGAAATGAACACTATAATAACTGTAATGATGAATACATTAGGTGTAATCAACAGTAGATTAGACGAAGCAAAGGAATTCATCAGCAATTTGGAAAACAAAGTAGCAGACTACACCCAATCAGAACAGTAAAGAGAAAAACAATAATGATGATAGTTTAAGAGTTCTCTGGGACAACCTCAAGCATAACTACATTTGTTTCAATGGGGTACCAGATGTGGAAGAGAGAGAGTAAGGGATTGGGAGCCTATTTGAAGAAATAATAATAAAAAAATTTCCTAACCTGTTGAAGAAAATAGACATAAAAGCCCAGGAAGTGCAGAGAGTCCCAAACAAGATGAACCTAAAAAGGCCCACTCCAATACACATCACAATTAAAATGACAAAGGTTAAAGACAAAGAGAGAATCTTAAAAGCACTAAGGGAAAGGAGGTTGGTTACCTACAAAGAAACCTCCCATGTGACTATCAGCTGCTTTCTCAACAGAAATTTTGCAGGTCAGAAGAAATGGCATGAAATATTCAAAATGATGAAAAGCAAGAACATACAACCAAGACTACTGTATCCAACAAGGTTATCATTTCAATTGAAGGAGAGATAACAAGCTTCTCAGACAAGATAAAGATAAAAAATTCATTACCACCAAACCAGTATTATAAGAAATGTTACATGGATTTCTTTAAAAAGAAGAAAGCATGGGAGAAAACATAAATATAAATAATAAAATGGCAATAACTATGTGCCTATCAATAATCACTTTAAATGTCAATAGATTAAGTGCTCCAATTAAAAACAAACAAACAGCGTTGCTAAATGGATAAGAAATAAGACCCACACATAATGCTGTCAATAAGAGATGCACTTCAGATTGAAAGACACACACAGACTGAAAGTAAAAGAATGGAAAAATATTTCATGTGAATAGTAATAAATAATAATTGGCTAATGTGCAACTATGGAGACTGCTCTGGGCTCTCCCCTTCTCTCTGTCTCTTTCTGTCAAAAACAATAACCCCCTCCACCCAAAAAATTGGCATGGCAGTACTCATATCAGACAAAATAGACTATAAAACAAAGGTTATAATAAGAGACAAAGAAGGACATTTCATAATAACAAGGGAATCAATCCAAAAAGAAGATATAACCCTTATTTATGAACCCAACATAGTAGCAGCACCTAAATACATAAAGCAACTAACTATTGACTGACATAGAAGGAGAGAGCAACAGTAAGATGACCATTATAGGAAACTTTAACACCTCATTGACATCAAGGGAGATCTTTCAGATACATAATCAAAAAACAAAACAGTGGCCTTAAATGACACATTAGATCAAATGAATTTAAATGATACTTTTAGAGCATTTCACCTAAAAAGGTAAAAATACACATGCTTTTCAAGTACAGAAGGAACAATTTAACTACTAACAAAATCAAATCAGTAATAAAACAAACAAACAAACAAACAAGAAAACAAAGTAAAAACCCTCTCAGCAAACAAAAATCCTGGACCAGATAGCTTCAAAGGAGAATTTCACAAAATATTCAAAGAAAAATTAACACCTATCCTTCTCAAGCAATTCCAAAATTTCAAGAGAATGGAAGGCTCCCACCTCATTTTACAGGGCTGTCATTACCTCAATTCCAAAGCCAGAGAAGGACATTTCAAAAAATAAAAACTATAGGCTGATATCCCTGATGAACTCTAAGGCAAAAATTCTCAACAAAATGTTAGCAAACCTAATTCAGCAATACATTAAAAAGATCATACACCATGATCAAATGGGATTTATTCCTGGGGAGTGAAGTTGTTTTCAATATCTGCGAATCAACCATATAAATTAAATGAAAGATAAAAATCATATGATTATATCAATAGATGCAGAAAATGCTTTTGACAAATCCAGCATCGAGTTATGATAAAAACTCTTAACAATATGGGACTAGAGGAAACATACCTCAACATGCTTTAGGCTATATATGACAAACTAAGAGCTAACATCATACTTAACGGAGAAAAGCTAAAAGCATTCTCCTTCAGATCAGGGACAAGACAAGAATGTTCACTTTTACAACTTTTATTCAACATAGTATTGGAAGTCCTATCCACAGCAATCAGAAAAGGAAAAAAAAAAAGGTATTTAAACTGGAAAAGAAGAAATAAAACTGTCATTGTTTGTAGTGACATGATATGATATATAAAAAGAGACTAAACTCCAAAGATTCCACTGAAAACTATTAGAACTGATAAATGAATTCAGTAAAGTAGCAAGATGCAAAATCAATGTTAAAAAATCAGTTGCATTTCTATACACCAATAATGCATTATCAGAGAGAGTAATTAAGAAAACAATCTGATTCACAATTGCATTAAAAATATTAAATACCTTGGAATTTGACCGAAGAGGTAAAGGACTTGTACTCTGAAAATTATAACACTGAAGAAAGAAATCAAAGAAGATACAAGTAAACAAAAGCCTATATCATGCTCATGCATAGAAAAATTAACATCATTAAAATGTCCATACTACCCAAAGCTATCTATTGATTCAATGCAACCCTTATCAAAATACCAACACCATTTCTCTTAGAACTCAAACATAGTCTTAACATTTACAGAGAACTACAAAAGACCCCAAGTAGCCAGAGCAATCTTGACAAAGAACAAAATTGGAGGTATGACAACACCTGATATAAAGTTTATACAAGGCTATCGTAATCGAAGCAGCATGGTACTGGCATAAAAATTGACACAGAGATTAATGAAATTAAATAGAGAACCCAGAATATGGATAATTAATCTATGGAAAAAGGAGATAAGAATATACAATAGGATAAAGATAGTATATTCAATAAATAGTGTTGAGAAAACTGGAGAGTTTAATGAAAAAAGAAAGTTTAGACCACCTTCTTAAACACCATATACAAGCATAAACTCAAAATGGATGAAAGAGTTAAATATAAGACCCCAAACTATAAAACTTCTAGAAGAAAATAGGCAGTAAACTCTCTGATGTCGGCTCTTACTGATATGTTGTTTATCTGATACTCACCTTGGGCAAGGTAAATGAAAGAAAAAACAAACAAATGGGAGTATGTCAAACTAAAAAGTTTTTGCATAGCAAAGAAACCATCAACAAAACAGAAAACCACTGAATGGGAGCAGATACTTACCAATGATATATCTAAAAAGATGTTAATATCCAAAATTGATAAGAAACTTGAACAACTTAACATGAAAAAACTAACAACTCAATTAAAAAAATTGGCAAGAACCTGAATAGACATATTTCCAAAGAGAACATACAGATAGCTGATAGGTATACAAAAAGATGCTCAATATCACTAATCATCAGAGAAATGCAAATTAAAACCACAATGAAATATCACCTCACACTTATCAGAATGGCCATCATCAATAAATCAACAAACAACTGTTCTTTGGATGTAGATAAAGGAAACCGTTGTGTACTGTTTGGTGGGTCTGTAAATTGGTGCAGCCATTATGGAAAACAGTATGGAGGTTCCTCAAAAAGTTAAAAATAGAATACTTGTACCATATGATCCAGCAATTCCACTTCTGGGTGTTTATCTGATGAAATCCAAAACACTAATTGAAAAGATATATGAATTCTCATTTTCATTACAGCATTATGTATTATACAATAGCCATGATATGAAAGCAATCTAAGTGTTCAATAGATAACTAGATGAAGAAGAGTTGGTACATATGAGGACTGTCTGGAAAAAATCTAGCCATTGTCAACATAACAAGAACAGTTAGAAGGCTGGATACTTTCTGATGGTCCTTGTATATACAGAGGAATACTATTTGGCCATTAAAAAAAAAAAAATGAAATCTTAGCATTAGAGACAACATAGATGGACCTGGAAGGGACTATGTTAAGTGAAATATGTCAGAGAAAGAAAAATACTATATGATCTCACTTGTATGTGGAATCTAAACAACAAAACAAATAAAATAAAACAAACAGAATCATAGACACGGGTAACAGCTGATGATTGCCAGATGGGAGGGGTGTGGGGGGGTGTGGGGCTGGGTGAAAAGTGAAGGGATTAAGAAGTACAGATTGGTAGTTATGGAAGAGTCATGGGGATGTAAAGTAAGGCATAGGGAATATAGTCAAGAATATGATGCCTCACTTAAATTTTTTTCAATTACAATTGAAAAACTTTTAAGTGAGGGGGAGGTTGAAGTGAAATCAGAGTTCCAATTTCTAAGTACAAAACAAATGTTATGGAAATTTATGTACAGCATAGGAAATTAAGTCAATAATATTGTGATAACATTGTACAATGTCAGATGGTTGCTGGACTTAGCATGGTGATCACTTCTTTAGGACTATAAATGCTGAATAACATGGCATACATCTAAATAACATTGTATGTTAGCTATATTTTCATAAAAATCTTAAAAAGTAGAATAAAAATAATTGCTCATTTGTCCCTGTTTGAGTAACAAATTTATTAAGTAGAATGCATTATATATGTACAGTTGTTTGAGTATTTAGCCTTACAATATCTGTTCAAAACTATCTTTTCTAGTTGCTTTGAACTGCTTTTTTTTACACCCTGTCAGTAAGGTTATGCCAAATATTTATTCTCCCCCCAGCTAAAATCAGATATATCTGATACATTACAATGTGTAAGTTTAAGTGTAACAGTGTGTTGATCTGATATACTTAAATGTTGCAAAATGGTTATCAACATAGCATTAGCTAACACCTCCATCACATCATATAATCACCATATAATTTTTGTAGTAAAAACGTTTAACACTTACTCTCTTAGCAATTTACAGTATTGTTAAAAATAATCACCATGTACTTCATTAGGTTTCCAGAACGTATTCATCATTTTATCAGAAGTTTGTACCCTTTAACAGATGTTTCCTCATTTCTTTCACTTCACAGTCACTGGCAACAACCATTCTACTCTCTGTTTCTATGAGTTAAACTTTTGTAGATGCCACATATAAGTGAGATCATATAGTATTTGTCTTTGCCTGAGTTATTTCACTTAGAATGCCTTCAATGTTCATCCATGTTGTCACAAATGGCAGGATTACTTTTTTATATAGGTAGCCAAATAATATTCCATTATTAGGCTAACCATATTTCCTTGAGACAAAAATGGGATATTAGGATGACAAAAATGGGGTGGGGTTATATAATATTCTATACTCATGAAAAAGTGAGCTAGCAAAAGTTTTACTACATGAACATACAGAGCTAACAATAATTCTTCAGTGACAGAACTCATACAAAAATCTAGGCAGATAGAGGGGGGCTGTATTTTAACACATACTGTTCATAACAAAACATATTTTTTCAACAGGTGCTGTACTTCCTGGAAGACAAAGAGTAAATAAACTCTACAATACTACAAAAGTCTTGAAAGTCTTGGCATTTTTCACTCATTTCAGAAAAAAATCTTTACCCATCTATCAGATACAGAAATGTTTTCTTTCTGTGTTCAGATGGATAATCTCATGTATCCAACTGCCTCACAATTGTAGATTTTATGAGGGCCCATTGATCGAATACAGGAGTTTCTCCTGTCTGTGTGTGTGTGTGATGAGTTCATCGTTCAGGCTGTCCTGTTTCTTTTCATTCAGGCATCTTCCTTAGCTGCACCCACTTGAACTCCTTAGTGTTTCCTACACTGTATTCCCACTTGTTGATATAGTCTAAGTTGGCTTCATAGACATTCTCAACTACTTCAGAAAACTTAGCCTCATTAATTTCTCCTGTAGCTACTAACATTTTCAGTTGTTTTTTTGACAACAGTAGTTACAAACACTTAACTTTTTCTGGACTCTAAATTGTTTATAAGATTTTCAGTACTTATAGCTACTTCTGCCCCTGAAATATCTTTTTAAATTAAACTAATGTAAGTTTGGAATGTAGATAGTTGATCTCTTGCAAATGAACACCCCAATTTCAAAGGGATTTTCAAACCATTTTTGTAACATAACAGGGAATTTTTCTTGAGAAAGAAAATAAGAACTAAGTTCATCAAACATGCTTGAAATTCTGTCAACTGATGGACCCATGTACACAAATCTTGTACTTCCATGCTATAACAATGTAGTGTAATTGTTTCCTGCAAAGTCGCAAAGGTTTTTCAGTTCTTCAACTCTAGCTGTGCATATATGGAAGTATTTATATACTTTCACTGCAAAACATTCAATAGCAATTAGTAAACAGTTGGCAGTACACTGAAGACAATTGTGTATAACATGTGCCCCACAACCAATGCTGAAAATCGGCCTCTTCACACACTGAATGGGGCTTAGCCACCACCTGCTGAATTCCCCACCACTGCAGACGAGCAAGGGGGCGGAATCTGATTGCCACTAGCTTAAGATGCCTGGCCCTGACCGCATAACATAAGCACAACTTCCACTTTTGTCTCACAAGTCATTTTACTGCATGCATTGATTAGCATAGATTTATGATAAACAACACGTGTTCAGTTTTTTACAAAATATTATAAATGGGACAAAATTGATGTTTACATTAAAGTGATGGGACAGTCAGGAAATCTGAATAAAAATGTACTGTCTCATTTAAAACAATTACCCCTGGTCAGCCCATCAATTATATATAATACAGGAAACAGACAAAATAGATAAAAGAATTATATTGTTAAATTTTATATACTAATATTATCTAATTCCATTGATATATATAAAATAAAATAGCTATTTTGAATTCTTTATTGGGTAAATTATAGATTTCCATGATTGGGGGTTTGGTTACTGGAAGATTATTGTGATTCCTGGGTAGTGTTGTGTTTCCTTGACTTTTCAGGTAACTTGGAATTTTGTGTTGCTGTCTCAACATTTGAAGTAGCAGTCTCCTCCTGCAGTTTTTGTGATATTATATAATTGCATTTATGGGACAAATAACTGCCATCAGCCCTGCTAGAGATTTGAGGCTTTCTCGGACGTGCAGGGACTACAACTGCTCTAAGCTTCCTGCTCCCTCCTGTGGCAGAAATCTTAAGCAAGCGTGTCTGCTCTAACCCCCGTAGCACAGTAGGCCAGCGCTGAGTCTCCCTTTTGTGTTCCCAATGAGGGCATGACACTCAAGTTCGTGGTTTCTTTCTGGCCCACAGACCTTGGCCTGCTTTCTGCAAGTGTTTCCCAGCTGTCCACCAAAGCCGGCTCTCACCATCCCCTGCAACAGTATGCACACGGGGCTGGCTGCAGTGTCGGAAGGTGTGGGTGAGGCACACCTGTCATTGGGGGTGCCCACGGGCCAGTGGGTGAGGGTGGGGGTTCTATAGGTGCGGCTTTCTCAGCTCATGGGTGGGCTTCCTGATGGGAGTCCACAACATAGTCAGTAGGAGCTGCGTCCCTTTGATGCTGAGAATCTTATGGCCACTCCTCTCACCCCATAATTTAGAACCCTGCATGCTGTGAGAGAGAAATGAGCCTCTTGGGCAGTGTCCTGCATAGCAGTCAAAGCCTGGTGTTCACTCACATGCTCTTTCTTTCCTCTTGGGGGAAAAAAATCGAGTGATGCAAAGATGTCAGTGGCCCAAGCTGGGCCACCTTGGGGGTGATGCAGTATGGATAAAGTTAAACTGTCCCTTTTATCCACTCCACTGTGTCCAAACTTTTACATTGATCCAATGGCATGCTGGAATTTCTCCTCTGGAAACCCAGACTTCCACAAAGGCTCTCCTGCTTGTGGGTAACTGCCCATGTCAATGTTTCCCAAGTGCTCCCAGACCACAGCTGAGAAAGGATGGAACCCATTCACAAGCTACTTCAGGGTCCACAGCCAGGATGAAGGTCTAGGTGCCTACTACCTGATGAACAGGTGGGCAAAACTCCTCCGGATCCCTTTGGCGTGTGAACCTGTACCCCACAACTCCCACAAAGGCACTTTTGTTTGTGGGTAGATGCCAAATTTTTGTTGTTGAGGAGGACAAAACTGAGGGGTGTCTTATGTCATCCAGATACTGACATCACTTGTCATACATTTGTAATACAGTCAGTTCCATAGGTCTCAGCCTGCATTACATTCTAGGATCTCCCAATATCCTGGTTCATTTGCTTTTGCATGCATATTTTTATTAAAAAATTATAATAGAATTTAAATATTATATAATTGAAGGATGGAAAGAAGACATAGATATACAGATCATTGACAGCTATGTGCCTGTTTTTTGTTGTTTGTTTTTCTGCCTTTTGTAGAGGAGTGCCTACTGTAGAACCTATCCTGTCTTGGTTTTACACTGTGCAGTGTATGTGTGTTTTGTGGGAAGTCACATCATAGTAGCTGCCTCTTACAATGACTACAGATCACAAGATTGTGACCTTTCGCCCTGATGCTAAAATTAACTGAGAATTTGTGAGGTTTTGGGAAGAGCACCTATATTTTGCGCTGGGGAGGTCAGGAATATTTGAAACCAGAAGGAACACTGATGGATCATTTTCAATAATGACCTCAATGTGTGATTGACTACTTGTATTCATGTCCTCCCACACAACCCTCATCTTGTCTCTATGAATTCAGTGAATGGAACAAAAGCAAGTAATTGCAAGAAGAAACTTCAAAATTGCTTGTACACCAAATCTTGTCCACATGCTGCTCTTACAACCTGAGGTTACACCATGAAGACACCTAAGCTAACCAGCTGGATCATGAGAGGCACATAGCCAGGTTACCTTCTGTGCTACTGGAAAAGTTGATTTTCTCTTAACTCCCAAGCCACCCTTCTCTACTCTGCTTGGCTGTACTGAAGTGGTAACTCTGAAAACTACTTTCTTGCGTTGGCAGGTAGCTCCAAGTTAGGCTGTGAAACAGGGCATGCTTGAGGGAGACTTTGAGTTTGGAAGAGAATCACAGGATTTGTTTCTCCCATTAAGTTATTAACGGGCTTTCCGAGAGCTTCACATCACTTTTTGTTTTCTGTGAACATCATCCCAGCAATGTCTGTTTGTTTGTTTCTTGTGTGTGTGTGTGTTTTATCCTAGGAGCAGAAGCTTTTCCCATGAGATGACTTGTACGTTTTCATGATTTGTATTTTTTCCCAACATTTGCAGAGCCTGAGACACTAGTAGTGCCGCTCTTCAGAAGCATGCCTGAGCCCCCTCCTGAAAAATCAGACACAGCACCAGCCAAACCGCGTTCCCTACTCAGAGGTCTGCTGCAGACCTAGCGTTGGCAACCTTTTCCTGAAATTGCTTCCTCCAAGTCACCTTAGATTTTTTTTTTTTACACTTTAAATTACCTAGTTAACAAATTTGTACTTAGTTATAGTTTGTTTTTTTTCCATTATTGTTCTTTTTTTCAAACTAGTGTAGTTTCTATCTACTGATGGACCCTAGCTGTATATCCCTATTGCCCTAAATAACAGCCAGCCAATTGTCAGACGTGTGAGTGAAGCCACGGACCACAAGCTGACCAAAGATATGTAAGTTAGCCCAGCCCAAACCAGTCTATGCTGCTAACTCCAAAATCATGAACTATATAAATAGACACTGTTTTAAGCTAAATAGTTTTGGGGTAGTTATGCAGTAAAAGATCCTAACAAATAAGGAAAAAAATTAAAATAAGACTGAGATATGATTTAATTACTGTCAGATGAGCATAAATGAAACACACACACACACACAAAACCCCCCACCCATCTGTATGGCTGATGGTTGTGCAAAGAAAATGATTTTTTCCCTAGATTACTTGTGAAAATATTATTTTAATAGTCTTTTAGGAATGTGATCTGAAGTATGTTTTAACACTAAAAATCTATGGCTGCTTTAATAATCTCAATGCTGGGACTTTATCCTAAAGAGATAAAAGCATGAATATGTAAGAATGTCTGTTCTTAAACACATTTAGCAATGTTGAAGAGCAAAAATGAATGAATAAATAAATAAATAAATAAATAAATAAAAATAATTGAATAAACAAATCTAGACTATGCAATATCATACTGCCAGTTAAAAAGATAAATTAAAGCTATTTCATTTTCAGGCTTGCAAGGATTTACCTAAGATATTTCTCAATAAAAAGCAAGATGCAATATGAGTGAAGTGGAAAACCATATTACAACAATTATAAATAATTATATGCCTATTTTATGTCTCTCTCTATATATTTACCTTGACTTTTAAAGGGAGATAAATTGACCACTTTTATTGGAAATGTACTTAGCATCTTACGCTTGGAAAAGAAATGTTGACAGTGTGAGAACTTTCTTTGTTTTTTAAATAAAGTCATACCTAAAATAAAATTTAAAAATAAAAATTACTATTCACACACTACTCCCTAAACTCCATGGATTAGTCTTTATTTATGGATATATAATATTTCTTCCCATAAGTTATTGAATGGCCACTTGTCTATTACCTCAGTTCCTATAAACTATTTTATTATTTTCTCCTTGTCTTCATTCTGTGTTTTTGATAGCATCTTTTATGTTTCATTGAGTTATCTACTTAGTGTACAAAACACTGCAGATATTTAAGGTATATATTTTGATGTTTGAACATATGCATACACCTGTGATACCATCACCACACTCATAGTAGTAAACATATCCATTCCTCCAAAAGACTTCTGTGCCTCCTTGCTTGTGTGTGTGTGTAGGAAGTACTTGGCACAAGTATTTCCTCTTAACAACTTTTAAGTGCACAGCACTGTATTATTAACTATAGACACAGTACTGCTACACAAAAGATTTCTAGAACTTATTCATCTAGTATAGGTGTAGCTTTATACCCATTGAAAAGCTACTCATTTCTACTTAACCCGGTCCCTGGAAACCATCAAGTTATTCTCAGCTTCTGTGAGTTTGACTAATTTATATCTCCTATAAGTGAAATTATACAGTATTTGTCCTCTGACAAACTCATTTCATTTAGTATTAACGTTTTCCAGGTTCATCCATGTTGTTGTATATGGAAGGGTTTCCTTCTTTTTATACGATCAAATAATACTCCATTGTACATCTAGACCACATTTTATTCCCCCCCCCACCATTATTGAGAAATAACTGATATAACATTGTGCAAATTTAAGGTGTACAATGTGAGGATTTGATACATATCTATTATTAAAAACTTACCCACTTAGTAAAACCTTCATTACCTTGTGTAATTACCTTTTTAAAATTTGTGGTAACAGCATTAAAGATTTACTCTCCTAGCAACTTTTAAGTGTATGAGTTGTGATGATTAAGTTCGTGAACTTACCCTGGAAATGTACTATGTACCTGATTGCTGAGTACCACTATTTGAAGTACCACATTTGAAGTACTTCCCTTGGGAAGCTATGCACAGATGCTGGTGCCTAGTCCACCCTTCAAATTTTTCCTATAATTACCAACTATAAACTAGGACTAATGACATAAAAAATGCATGAATGCGATTAAACAGAAATTCGTACTGTGTAAGAGGCAACTAATATTGATGATCTAAGACAACCACGGAGCCAAAATTTGGTGGGAGGAAGGAAGTTGGTTGTTGTAGAGCATTAAGTATAGGTGGATGGATACTTATCATGATCCCAATACTGCACAGTAAAACTCTTACTTTGAGGAAACAGCTGAGCCCATGAATAAATAAATGTTAAAGTCCACAACTATGATTCTGCCAGTCCAACACTGCCATACCACTTCCTTTAAAGACTTACCAGCTGAATCATTAATAAAATGAAGGAAAATACACCATTTTAGGCAAAACAAACTTTCAATAAGTAATTATCAGCATTTGTGAACGTTTTATGAGCTATAGCAATACAAAACTGGGGAACAAGAGCAGATATATTTTAGCCCATCTGGTTTTTCTGCAACTGATATAAGTGGAAAAGAACAACATCATTAAAATCAACTAAACAAAGTCTACTAAGAGAAGTGGAAGAAAATCAGAGGAGCATTTAAAGGAAGAAATGATGATGAAACTTATAACTTAGTAAGACACAATTTTCCTCCCTCACACTATCTTCCCATTGCTTTAAAACTTTCAAAAATATCTTACTACTAGCAATTCACTAAGTTATTTTTTTTTAAAAAGCATATGACACAATTTGCCCACATAAAGTTAGCAATTCAATGGTCTTTTTGAAATTCATATCCAGAGTGGTATAACCATCAACACAGTCAATTTTAGAATCATCTTTAGATTTATATCAGCAATAAAATCCTTATTTGTTGTAATATGGTTTTCCACTTCACTCATATTGCATCTTGCTTTTTATTGAGAAATATCTTAGGTAAATCCTTGCAAGCCTGAAAATGAAATAGCTTTTTTTTTTAATTTATCTTTTTAAGATCCAGGGAGATATAGAAACATTACTCCTATATAGCTCTGTGAACTCTTCCCATTCTTGTGCTGTTATGATACAGCAGGCCCTGCTTATCAGTGAGAGATATATTTTAATACCTCAAAGTAGATTCCTAAAACTGCAAATAATACCATACACTGTGTATACTATGAGTTTTCCTAAATGTTCATACCTAGCATAAAGTTTATGGATTCCCTTTGTCATATCCCAATTATTAGCATTACTACTCTTGTCCTTTGGGTCCTTTATTAAATAAAATAAGAATTACTTGAATCCATGCACTAAAATGCTGTGACAATGCTTATGAATCTGATAACCAAGAAGTCTACTAACTGAATAAATGGAGGCAGAGAACACAACATGTATACACCGCACAGAATAAGGCACAATTTAACACTTGCAAGTTAAGTATTTCTGTAATTTTCCATTTAATGTATTAGGACAGCAGTTAACCTCAGGTAACTAAAACTGGAAGAAAAAAATCTAAGGCTAATATTAGACTACCATACTTAATATACCTAAAGATATAAACTTATTTCTTATAATTATTTTTATATAATTTTTGTTCGTTAAAGAAGCTAGAAGAAAGAAGAGTACATATTCGTAATATTTTGAATATTAACAGCCTTATATATAATTTCTGAGTTTCTCCACATGTTTTTCAGAATTTGGGTTAACATTTAGTGTGACATCTTACTCAAATTTATTGTCATTCCCACTATCTCCTTCATGCTGCTACTGTAAAATCTATTACTTCTGCATATTTTATGACAAGAAACCAGACATACATATTGTTTTTATACAATTATCTTTAAAAAAAAAAGAAATGACACAAAATATGCAAAAGACTATATTTTGGAAATACAGAGTTCCTTAAACCCATCCTCTTTTGTGGAAGGATTCAAATTACTGACAGGTCAATCGCTTTCAGCATAAAGAACTTTCTTTAGTTTGTTTTGTAAGGAGAGTCTACTAGCAACCAGTATTCTCCTTTTTATATTTATTTATATTTTTTAATTTGGAAATCTCTTCATCCTATCTTTACATTTGAAAGATGCTTGGCTCCTTATGATTCTTGGTAACAGTCTCTTTTTAAGCACTTTGAATATGCTATCCCCCTGCTTCCGGCCTCTATAGTTTGTAATGTTAAGTCAGCTATTAATCTTACCAAGTCTTTCTTTTACATGATGAGTTGTTTCCCATTTGCTCCATTTGAGATTTTCTTTGTTTTTCATAACATTTATTGTGATGGGTCCTGCTGTGTATATGTTTGGACTAATTCTACTTAGATTTCAATGAGCTTGAATGGGTAAAATCATATTACGTTTGGGTAAAATCAAAATACGTTTGAAAATGTTCAGTCTTTATTTCTTTCAACTTTTTCTGCAGTCCCTTTTCTCTCTTCTCCATTTCTATGGTTCACAATACTTCATTATAAAAAATTTTTTTCTGACTACTCAGATCGCTCTGGAGCCTCTCTAGTGAGATCGTCCTTATACTGATTGGACTTTCAATGTCACCATTTTGATTTTGCTGTCTTTGTTTTAAATAGAAAAAGGGCCTATCTCTTTGTTCATATTTGTTGAGACATTTTCACCCATCTTTCTTTTCTTTTTAAGAATGAGTTTCTTTAATTATTTAACTGTTTTATGTTATCCTACAACTGGAATAATCACAAGCAGTTTTTGTGATCTGCTGTTTTTCTGTATACAGTGTACAGTTACTGTTTCTTTACATGTCACATATAGTCTATGGCAAGAACTGGACAATTTAGACAATTTATTGTTGCAAATCTAAATACTGAGGTCCCTTCTCCTTTGAAGGGCTATTATTGTTGTTTCCCTGATTAGTTATTGAGTGATTAGGCTGGACTGCTTTCTATTTTATGGAAGTCTCCTTCCCTGCAGTGTCAATGTTGGTCCTCCGAGGTTACAGACCTGAACATGTACAATTACCTTTGGATGACAGTGGATTTTCAGTCTCTCTTTGACTGCTGTCTTCCCTTTTTATCTATTAAGCTTTCTACCTACTTTGGCATCACATCAAAGATCAGGAAGATATATGTTAAATATTGTTGTTCTGGGACAAAGGCAGTAACATAAACTATGAACTATACAACAATATTAAACATCTCTACTTCACCTGAGATGATAATATTTTGCCTTATATTTTAATCATCCATCCCACATGGATGGAATTAATAACCAATAAAATAATTACCTAATTCCTCTTATTATCCCATACATGAGCTGACATTTCTGTATTTCTAAAAACAAAGCAACTATAACTTCCTACCATTAAAAAATTGCCTAGGGGGAAAGCCGGGACGGCTCAGCGGGTTGAGCGCTCGCTATGGAGCCCCGAGAACCGAGGATAGAATCCCGGCTCCGGCCCAGGCAGGACCCACATGCTGAACTGGGGAGTTCCCACAGTTCGGTTCTCTAGCTGTCTCTGTCTCTGTCTCTCTCTCTTTCTGTCAAAAGTAAAATAAAAATAAATATGCACCGAAGATAAAATAATTACTCTCTATAAATATAAAAAAAAAAGATTAAAAAAAAAAATTGCCTAGGACTTCATAATAAAGGCTGCTGTCAACATATTCCAAGCTCAGTATAAGATTAGACTTTTATTGATAACATTTTATATATAGATTCTATGGTAGCTCCAATCCCAGTTTTCTGAGGAATCTCCATATTGTCCCCCTAGCGGTTATACCAATTTATATCCCCACCTCTTCTTGGTGTCTACCCCAAATACTCGAAAACTTAGTCCAGAAAAACACATGTACCTGCAATGATCACTACTGTGCAATTCACAGTGGCCAAGGCATGGAAACAACCAAAGTGCCCTTTGATAGATGACTGGATAAAAAAGCTGTGCTACACATATATATGTATAATGGATTACTACTCAGCTATAAGAAAATATGAAATATTGCCACTTGCAACAACATGGATGAAACTTGAGATCATCACATTAAGCAATATAAGCCATAAAGAAAAAGGTAAGAACCAAAAAGACTTCATTCATATGTAGAATATAAAACTGAAAGAAACAAAGAAACAAAATCTTGTGTACATAGCCCATAGTTCAGTGCTTACCTGAAGGTAAGGAGGCAGGGGGACGAGAGAGGAGGGTGGGGGAGCGAAATATATGGTGATAGAAAGACAGATGACTTCGGGTGGTATATACATATTGTAGCACAAAGATGAAGTACTATAGAATTGTACACCTGGAACCTATGTAATTTTTCCTAAGCAGTGTCAGCCTAATAAATTTAACAATAAAAAAAAATGAGTTCTAAAACATATAACATATAGGTAGTTTTTCATTGTACTACCAGTAAATATAGGAGAGAAATTATTAAGATGCTATCATGTAACAATAATATATGGGTAATGCAGTCATTAAGGCCCTAAACTTAAGTAAATTCTTGAGAAGACAAAACCCATAAATAGACCTGAAATATTCTTGTGCTTACCAGGGTAACTGTTTGGTTGTATCTTGATTTCTCCCTTTATTATACCTCCTCCAGTAACATCCTGTAGTTGTTCTGTATCAGTCTCTATAAAAATAAAGTTTCAAAACATCTTCGTAAAATAAATATTAACATAGGTATATTTGTATGTGTGTTTGTTTGGGGTACATGTTTGTGAGTATATCCACTAATGCTCTAATTAGGACCTTTTTACTATAAGGGTTTAATTATAATTAACTATATAAATTTCATTAACAATACTCTAGAGTTAGAGAAGCCATTAGTGATTATATAAGCTTCATTAATACTGAGGCTTAAAGATGTTCAGTGGTTTGAATAACGTGACATGTATGTGATAAATTGATTCACAAACTTTTGTCTCATAATTTCTTAATGAGTGCTCTCCTATAAAATAGAAACTCTTCTGCAAATTTCAGTCATCCTAGAGAGTGTATATTAGTAACAGTACCTTCATGTGTACATTAAAAATGCATTTGCATGGTAAGGATATACCTGGTGATAAAAGAGATTTGCCAGGTTAATTGCAAACTATATGTTCATCATAGACACAGACCATAACTGTGAGGGAGTAAATTCTTTGAATATTACAGGAGTATTTTAGTGCCTTTTTTTTTTTTTAAGGTTAGTTAGTAGAAATCAAGCCAGTCTGAATAATAAAAAAATAACAAATAATTTGTGGACTGAGATAAAGCAAACTCTCAGGTCCTATCAGCACGGTGAACTTCTAGCTAGTCAGAAGAAAATCGATAATTTTTAGTAATGTGAGCATGGCTAAGCTTCTCTTTTCATTTGAGTCTGTAGGTAATTTTTACTTATTTGGTAGATTTGAAACTGCCATCTATGCCCAATGACAGATAAAGATAAAAGAAAATGTCTTTTAAAAAACGACATATTTCAGACGGAACAATTAGAATTGTTGACTCTCGGTCACCTACTGGATTAAGTTATTTTTGTGCAAAAATTGGGTCCAACACAGCTTGCAACTGCATTGGAAACCTGTCACAATACAGACATCCTAGATAGAATTTCATGCTTTGGAGAAATGACAAAGCCCGCATAAGGTTTGCACTGTCGTCATTACAGTAGAGATATACCAACAGTGTAGTCTAAGCAGAGGTGAAGTTCAGATTTCACATGATTACTAAAATCAACGACACATTGGATTGAGCAGAACAAGTGTTCAATACTAGTTTATGACACTTGCTAAAGTAATATTACCGGTAATGATGGCAAGAAATGATTAGAAAATATTAACACAAATTTTAGTCCTGGTTTTTCTTCAATAAATATAATTAGAAGAATTGATTCATTTGAATTGAGGGAGCAAAGATTTTCAGACAATTGGGAAGGCAATGAGAATAGACCTTGAGGGTAAACTGGGTTTAACACTATGACCATTAAAATTTTTGTGGTAGAAAAACCAATAATGTATTAAGAGTCACACTTTTCTTTCTTCACAATATACTCTCATTGCTTTTAAGCCCTTTCATTAAAAGCCAATTCTTCCAGGGGTCCTTAAGCTACTTTGTTTTTAAAAACTACATAACATAGTGGTATGCAATTTTCTGATTTTAAATAATATTTCAATGCTTATTAACATACCTTTGAATTATAAAACAATCATTATATTTATTTTAGAATATACTTTAGTTTTGTACTAATTAAATTCCATGGAAAAATATGAGTAGGAACATGATTTTGAAATAGTTTTATTCCCTCTTTTCCATTTTTCTGCTATTGTATTTCATGTTATTTCTTTACATAAATATTAAAGGCATTATTTAAATTGCTGCTAAAATAACTTATCTAGGAATTTTATAACTTTTATGGAAACTGAGCTGCAAATTTAGAGGAAGTATATATTCACAGTATTTGTTATATTAACCTTCTTATTTATAAGGTGATTCATTTACCTGTGTTATGTGGATTCAAGTGATCATTTAGTGTCATTTTCTCATATAATTAATCTTTGTTCTTACCATCATTTTATGTTGCTTTTGTAGTATATAATATATATCTACAATTTAGAGTCCCAGCAATACATTTTCTACCTATTGTTTTATACAATTATCTTTTAAAACATTAAGGAATGAGTCAAATGTGCATTTATATGTTTTTTTTTAGTATTAGATTTATTCTGAGTATTTATTTTGTTGTTTTGTTTGTTTTTAGTTTCTTGATGGATTCAAATTACCACATGAGATGACTTTCTTTATTACTCCTTATAAAGCGGGTCTGGAAAAAATGAATTATGTCCATTTTTATTTATTTGGGGATCTCTTTTTTTCACCTTGATTTTTGAAAGATATTTTGACTGATACAAGATTCTTAGTGAAAAGATTTTTCTTTTAGCAGTTTGAATATTCCATCTCACAGCCCTCTGGCCTCCATAGTTTCTGATGCTCAGTCAGCTGGAGATTCACTTTTATTATACATGATCACGCATTTTTTTCTTGCTACTTTCATGATTCTGTCTACCATCTTTACTACGATGGGTCTGATAGTGGAATTCTTTGTGCATATTCTTCATTTAGCTTAGATATGCATGCAGATTAATAACTTTCATTAAATAGTTTTCAAACATTTCAGCTATCTTTCTTCAAATCTTTATACTTCTCATTTCTCTCTCAGTGCCCCTTCAGGTATTTTTATTACCTAAGTCTGTTGATTTTTTTTTTTCCAGACCAATTAAATATTTCCTTGGAAGCCCCCAGTGAATTTTTCATTTTATTTATTATAACTTTCTACTATAGAATTTGCACTTGGTTCTTTTGTATTAAATTTTATCTATTTGTTGATGTTATCTATTTCAATGTAATTTTGACTTTTAAGTCTCATTATTTAAGCAAAAATTTCCAAAGGCTATATTTGCCATAGATAATGATTGCTGTGATGGATCAGAGGAAAGTAAATTATAAAATCTCTTAAAAGCATTTTCTAGTCTACATGCCATTCAGAACATTTGTGATTCCTGGCAAGAAGTTAAAATATTAATATCAACATTAATAGAAATTTGAAAGAATTTTACTCCAACCCTCCTGTATGATTTTGAGAGGTAGAAGACTTCAGTGAAAGGAGTAACTGGTGACATGGTAGAAAGAGAAGAGAACTAGAATTAGAAGTAGAGCTTGAATCAATGCAATTTCATCTTAGGAACAGGCAAAGTGGTTTCTTGAGATAATAACAAAAGATTTGAGCATATTACACAAACCTAGTTTAGAAGGCAGTGGTAAGCTTTGAGAAGACTGGCTCTAATTTTTTAAAAGTTCTACTGTTCATAAAATGTTATCAAACAGCATCGCATGCTGCAGAGAAGTCACTGGTGAAAGGAAGAGTCAGTGGCTATAGCAAACTTTACTGATGTTTTATTTTAAGAAAGTGATACAGCCACCTCAGTCTTCCAAACGTACTAGCCCAATAAACCAGAGGCCATCAGCATTGAGGCAACACCTCTTTATCATCAAAAATAGGCACGACTTGCTGAAGACTCAGATGAGTATTAGCATTTTATAGCAACAAAGCACTGCTCTTTGAGAATGTACGCTGGTTTTTGTTTGTTTGTTTGTTAGCTAAAATGCTATTTCAGACTTGATAGATTATAGTACAGTGCAAATATACCTTTTATATGTACTAGGAAACCAAAAATTTTATGTGAGTTGCTTTACTGCAACATTTGCTTTATTATAATAGTCTAGAAACAGACCCACAATATATACAAGGTATGTCTGTGTTAAATATAAGCCTTTAACTAATTAAAGGGCAGGATTCATGAATACTTTTTCCATATAATAATGAATTACAAATACTATTATAATTAAAGGTTTATACTTAATTCAACTTCAGAGAGGATAAATACACCAGAAATATTAAATTTTCAGAATTATTGTTCTTACCAGTGAGAGTCACTTGTTTCTTCAGTTGTCCTGTTATTATGCCACTTCCAGTTGTATCTGTTACATGTTCTACGTTAGTCTCTATAGAAATAAACAGATTTCTAAACACTGGTATGGTTATCACGTACATACAAATATGTTTGTGTGTGTCTCTGTGTGTGTTTGTATCTAAGACTAAATTAATTACCATTTTTACTACAGAAAGAGGAGTTACATCAAAATGTCTGGTATGGGCAATCAAGAAAACTTAAATTATGGAAAAAGATGGAGCAATTGTATGATACTATATTATATTGCAGTTTAAAGATGTTTAGTGACTTGTCCAAACCAATATCCAGGGAATGACAAAATTGATGTACAAACTCACACCATTTAATTCCCTCACCAGTGTTTTTTCTATATAATTCTCACAAATTGAAATCATCACAGAGGATTTATAATACTAATATAATTTCCAGGATTAACTTAAAAGCACACTCCTCAGGGTGTGCTTCCCATGTGGGAGGCCCCTGGCTCAAGGAGGCATGCCTCCCATGTGGGAAGCCCCTGGCCCACTTCTTGGCCTGTGGGAAAAGAAACCATGTCAAAAACTGATGACATGCAACTATGAAAACTGCTCTGGGCTCTCCCCCTTCTCTCTGTCTCTCTATCAAAACAAAATACAGTAGATTTTAAAAACATACTCTTTCTGCAGGGATGTACCTGGTGAAGCAAAACTAATTTTCCCCACCTCCACCCACAGAACAAGTTGCAACACATGCATACCTATGATAAAGTTTATGGATTTCCTTTGGCATACCCAACTTGATATTATTACTCTTGTTCTTTGGTTTCATTACTAAATATAGTAAGAATTACTTAAATACAAGCTTTTCAATACCATAACAGTGCTTAATAATCTGATAACCAAGAAGTCTACTAACTGACTGAAGGGCAGGCTGGTAGCACAGTGTGTATATACCACGCAGAATAAGGCATAATTTAAAACTTAAAAATTAAATATTTCTGAAATTTTCCATTTAATATATTTGAAGTTGGTTGACCATGGGTAACTAAAATGGGAGCAAAAAAAATGAGGAAAATATGAGACTATCGTACTTAATAGACCTACAAATATAAAGTTATTTCTCATTTGCTTCTCAGCCTTTTGGCTAAGATCAAGTGTAAAGTTATTTCTTATTATTTTCATATATTTTTTGCTCTTTAAAGAAGTTAGAAGAAAAAAGGGAAAGTACATATTTATAATATTTTCATTATTAACATCCTTATCTGAGAGTCTTCACGTGTTTCTTAGAATTTGAGTTAACATTTGGCAAGACATCTTACTCCACTAACACCACTCCCACAAGCTCCTTCATGCTGCTACTGTTAAATATATTACTCCTCCATATTTTATAAGGACAAGAACACAGACATTTATATTGCTTTATACCACTGTCTTTTAAAATCAAGAGGAAAAAAAGACAATATGCAAAAGGCCATATTTTGGAAATACAGAATTCCTTAAATCCATCCCCTTTTGTAAAGGATTCAAATTACTGACAGGTCAATTGCTTTCAGCATAAAAAATTTTCTTTAGTGTGTTTTCTAAGGAGAGTCTACTAGCAACCAGTACTCTCCTTTTTTTTTTTTTTTAATTTTAGAGTCTCTTTATCTCATCTTCACTTTTGAAAGATGTTGGCTGGTTTGACTTTTTAATTGTTGAATTTATTGGGGTGACATTGGTCGGTAACAATTACATAGGTTGCAGGTGTACAATTCTACATTACATTGTCTATGCATTGCACTATGTGCTCACCACCCAGAATCAGCTCTCCTGTCATCACCATATAGTTGATGTCCCCTCATTACTCTCCCATCCACCTCCCCCTTTACCCTCAGGTAACCACTAAACTATTGACTATGGGGAAAGCCAGGATGGCTCAGTGGGTTAGGCGCTCACTTTGCAGCCCCAGGGACCGAGGATTGAATCCCGGCCCCGGCCTGTGCGGACCCACATGCTGAACTGGGGAGTGCCCCCAGTTCAGTTCTTACCGGGGCAAGACCTCGGCCCAGTCCCTGCCCTGTGCAGCCCCAAGCCCACCTGTGGAATGAAACTATGTGGAAAAACCGATGATGTGCAACTATGGAGACTGTTCTGGGCCCTCCCCCTACTCTCTGTCTCTGACTCTGTATCTCTCTCTGTCTCTGTCAAAAACAATAAATAAATCTTTAAAAAAAACAACAAACAAACAAACAAAAAGACTATTGACTATGCCCATGAGTTTTAGTTTCCTTGTTAATTTCAGTTTTATATTCTACCTATAAGTGA